>JABYQU010000070.1:0-144728 GCA_022264855.1 Lenzites betulinus | reverse complement strand
ATGCCTACAAAGCGATACATACGAGGAAGAACAAGGCGTGTGTACAACGCCCAGCAGCGGTAACGGCGCTAGCGGTCATTGCGGCGGATCTAGAGGAGGAGTGTGATTATCAAGTCACCGATCGAGCAATCTGGCTGTCACTACGGAAGAAGGACATCACTAGAGAAACCCGACAATTCCTTTGGAAGCTGATCCATGATGCGTTCATGGTAGGGCGGCACTGGCTGCGGCCGTCGATGCCGGATCCCCTGAAGGAGCGTGCCACATGCGCGAAATGTCTAGAGGTCGAATCGCTCGACCACATACTCTTCCGGTGTGAAGCGCGTGGCCGTGAACGAATCACATCCCTACTCAAGGAGACATGGGAAAAGACAGGCGTGGCTTTCCCGGGCCTCCGGTGGGGAACTGCGGTCGGCGCAGGATGCGTGATCTTCAAGACAAGCAATGACGCCCGACTCACCATGATGGAGAGGCTATGGACGATCCTAGCCACGGAGTCCCTCTATCTGATCTGGAAGTTGAGATGTGAACGAGTCATTCAGAAGGATGGCCGAGACTTCAGTAATGCAGAAATCGAGAGTCGATGGTATGCGACTATAAACCGACGGCTCACGCTGGACCGTAGATCCACAGCCCCCTTCCTGGAGAAGAGAGCGCTGGATGCAAAAATAGTGGCGGCTACCTGGTCGAAGATAATCGAACATGCTGATGACCTCCCACCCAACTGGGTGGGGGATGGCGGGGTTTTAGTGGGTATCAGAAGGGGGAGATGATGAGGGCCTGCGCCCTCAGATGACTCGAACCCTCTGGAGTCCCACACTAAGTGCGTAATGCATTTCCACGCGGTACTAAACGACAAACGGTGATATTATTGGACAACACACATCCACTGGCTCTATCGGGGAGTCCCCCTGACTGCGTCACCAGCGCGCCTGACCGCACTACGGTCGTGACCTGCACAACATGCCCCCCTGGGGACCAATGCAGCTCAAGGCATTTCGCGCTCCACCAAAAAAAAAAAAAAAAAAAAAAAAAAAAAAAAAAAAAAATGCATTGTTTACACCGCTCGGGCTTATTCTGCATCACACCGTTGTTATCTTTGTGCTACTGCAGGTGGACGCGGATTATCTGGGGCTACCCCGCATTACATGGAGGTAATTGCCGCGCGTAATTTTGCGCTTTACGCAGTGACTTGATTGCAATGGGCGCTAACCCCCAGTTCTCGTTGACATCGAACTCCCACCACCATGTCTTCGCTGACCTATACTCCGCTTGAAGACATCCCAAAGGTGAAGCCACAAGGATGAGGTCGTAAGAGCCGCATAAACTCACCCAACACGCAGATCCATGAACGCGCGCGCCAGGCGTTCCTCTCCGGCAAGACCAAGTCCATCCCGTTCAGGAGAGCCCAGGTCGCACAAGTGGGCTATCTCCTCAAGGACAATGAGCAACGTATCAAGGACGCCTTGAAGCTCGACCTTGGCCGTCCCATGGACGAGACTCAGTTGTGCGTTCCATTGCGCACACGCGCTGCACTGCGCTGTTCGCTGACTGCGCTTGGCCCCTCAGCGCGGACTTCAGCCCTGTGTACATGGACGTGCGCTCTGCGTACGACGACCTCGAGAAATGGTCCAAACCATACAGGGCTGACTTCAACATCAACTTCTTCGCGATGAGTCCGAAACTCAAGGCAGACCCGAAGGGTGTCGTCCTCATGGTGACCCCGTTCAACTTCCCGGTGTTTCTCTCTCTTTCCCCTCTGGTCAGCGCTATTGCAGGAGGCAATGCTGTGGTGATCAAGCCGTCGGAGCAGACGCCTGTGTTCAGCGCTCTGCTTGCAGAGTTGTTGCCCAAATATCTGGACAACGACCTGTTCCATGTCATCAACGGCGGCCCGACCGAGTCCACGAAGGTTTGTTTGCGTACAGCTGTGCATATTTAGTGGGCCCAGCGTTGACGTCCACTCCCATAGATTCTCGAGCTCCGCTGGGACCATAGTACGTGATCTGTCTCGACCGAGTCCAGTGCCTTGGCTGACCCATGCACACAGTTTTCTACGTCGGTAAGCACAACACACAACGCATGCCCTTCGATTGTTGACCACTCCGATGTGCTAGGAAATGGCCACGTCGGCCGTATCATCGCCACAGCGGCAGCACAACATCTTACGCCCGTGACTTTGGAGGTATGATACCGTCCCCCGCGTGTAGTCACTGCGGCGTACCCACACGTCTTGTCGCAGCTCGGCGGCAAGAATCCCGTAGTGATCGACCCAAAATGCGACCTGAAGCTGGCGGCGCGGCGGATCTTGTGGGGTAAGGTGTCCAACGCTGGACAGGTGTGTCCCTGTCATATTTCTTCTATCGCGGAAACTGACAGACCCAGATTTGTCTGTCACCCGAATATGTGCTTGTTCCCAAGGACACACAGGACAAACTCGTTGAGGCGCTCTTGGAGGTGTAAGTCTACTTGCGCGCAGCTATCGAACATGATACTGATGAGTTTTGGCAGCTATCATTCGTTCTACCCCGACGGTCCCGAGAAGTCCGACTCGTTGACCAAGATCGTTTCGGAGAGACACACCGCGCGGATCAAAGGCCTCATTGACGCGACGAAGGGCAAAATTGTCATCGGTGGTGAGGCGGACGTGTCGAAGCGCTACATTGCTCCGACTATTGTCAGGGACGTCAAACCAGACGATGAACTGATGAAAGAGTACGTCGCACACGTGTGCCGTTGGGAGGGGAGACGGACTAATACTATTGCAGCGAAATCTTTGGCCCTGTCCTCTCAATTCTTCCGTATGAAACTCTCGACGAGGCTGTCGCGCTTATCAACAGCAGGTTTGTGTACATCCCCGTGTACTCCAAACGGCTCATATTTAGATTGACCTGCACAGGGACCATCCGCTTGCTATTTATGTGTTCTCCAACGACAAGAACTTTCAGAATCAGGGTACGTTTCATCGTTCTGTCCAACGTCTCAGAGCTGACAACAACTCCGTCAGTTTTCGACAACACCCAGAGTGGCTGTGCTGCGTCCAATGACACGGTCATCAGCGCAGGCAGTATGTCCCTTTTCACAGCTCGGCGCGAACTGATCTTCACGCAATGCCTTAGTCGCTGGTCTTCCGATGGGCGGTATCGGCGGAAGCGGCTGTGAGTGTCCATCGAAATAGGCGTTGCTTGACTCTACAGCCACACCCTAACCCTTGGTCTTCTTCAGATGGTTACTACACCGGGAAGCACGGTTTCGATGAGTTTACCCACCTGCGCGTTTCATACGACAACCCCGGCTGGTACGTAAATACGATACACGTCCGTCACGATAGATGACGCTCACACTCGCGCCCATACCCATCCAGGGTTGACAAAATCGCGCTCGGCGTCCGTTACCCGCCTTACAAGGTACAAAACCTCTCACATTTCGCATTCTCCCTGAATTACTGACAGCCCTGCACCTGACCCCCGCTTTGAAAACTCTTCCCGCACTACACAGCCGAACAAGACCCTGGCACTCCTATCCCCCTCGCTGCCGCCGCGCCCGGTCGGCGGCCAAGTGCAGACCGCGCCGTCGAAGAGGTGGGCGTTCTGGTTCGCGGTCGTCACCGCCAGCGCTATGTCGGTGTTGTTGACCGATCCCGGCCGCCGCGCCGGCCTTCTCGCGCAGTGGCGGGAAATCGTGAAACGTTTGATGTGATCTGTTCAGCCTGAGCGCGAACGCTGGCCTCGCATGATCAACATCCGCGGCTTCGATGTGATATGGCTACTCACAGATCGTTCTTTGCATGTGCATATCAAACATTGAGCGGTCTGGGACCTGTGTTTGTAGACGGTGGGCTTTGTTGTAAAGTGTTTCGTACGTTCGGTAGTTGGAGTGAGTTATTTATTGTCGAAGGGTATTCGGCTTTGAGCTTTGGGCAAGGGTTCAGTTTCTCCGAGCCTGTAGGTAAACCTGCCTCCAAATAAACGACCGGCCGACTGTCAGTCATGCGGCTGTTCGTACGCCCAGAACACCACTGCCGTAGTTTCATCGCTAAGTTTCATGTAGGTTTGAACAGTACTAATGACGAAAACGTCCAAGATGGCGTGCGTGAAGCATTCGCGTTCCTAAGTATGGTCCATCATGCCCCTAGCGTGCCCTAATCTAATGTCGAGCTGTTTTTCCAATATTGTCATGTACTTGGACTCAGCAATAACCGGGACCGCATCACCTCCGAGAGCAATCTTGACGGGTGAATTGCGGAGATATTTTATATGGTTATACACTAGTACCAGTTCACGTACATGCGGCACGGCCGTAAAGTACATACAATGATACTGAACACAAGACGCACCTCCCCCTAGATAACGATAAATAGTGTGGCCGGGAGTACAGAGCGGCTATGAGGCTCCGCCGTTGCAACGCGGGAACGGAAGGGAATGATATGGCGATACTAGGGAAGATGGCAGTGATATCCCTGGGCTTGAGATCAGCCCATCGTGGTGAAGGGAGACGCGTTCTTCTCCATGTCCTGTTTAATGCGATGTAAGTCACTGATCATGTCAGAGATACAATGGAATTGCGTCGTACATCCAGACGCTTGGCGCCGTGACGTGGGGCGGCAAATTCGATTGTAGCTACCGAGCGCTGAAGGACATCCCGCGTTATTCAGCTGTAAGATCACAGATGAACCACCACCTTACCTCTTCAAACGGCACAGAATTCGCGTTGGCTGCGGCAGACTCGAACCGAGAGCGGTGATTGGTGCTGAGCATGACCGTGCTGCCCAATTCCAAAGCGTTGCTGCCCGTGAGCGAATTGCGAACATTCAGACTACGAAATTTGTCAGTACAAGAACAATCTCGAATAATAGCGTGACGATGTTACGTTGCTAGCAGTGCGTTCACGTATACTTTGAATTGATCGTTGCATTAGATCGTTCCTGAACGGTGAAGATAGATAATCGCGTACGTTTGCTCTCCATCATTGCGAAGGGTAGGAAAAGGTAGCGCCCGGGGAAAGCGACAGTCTACATCACTTGGTGAGCCACTATAATCGGCACACGTACTAAAATTGCTCACCAGAATAAGGTGCAAAGTCTGACACACGCTGATGGCGAGAAAAACGCGAAATAAGAATAAAAGCGTCATCACAGTACAATAGCGTACTCACGTCGTCAATGCTCCCCGGTTGATGGCGTACACCATGAGTTTGTCAACCATCTTATCCGTCCTGCAAGCGCGCGAGCACGTTTATAAACCATGATAGATGGTGCGAACTTGACACATACTTCTGCAGACCGGACCGGCCGTTTTCGAGGTAGAAACACAGCCCGAATGCGATAAGCGCGTCGCAAGCTGCACTGAAGCCATTGGACACGCCTGAAAGGACACGGGTCACAGTGGAACCCAGAGAGAATACGCTTGGGTCAATGTATCTAACAGTTCATCAGTCACCACATATCAAGACATAGACTGTGTGAGTGTAGCTTACAAACGAGCGGTGATTGCTAACGGCGTCGAAGTTACGTCAGCAGAGGAAGGGATGCTACGATGGAAATGTTTCTCGTACCCTCTCCACAGGCTGACGAGAAGAGTAATTTATCAATATGACGGTAACGGTATGAGAGATGGCGGTGGCTTACCAATATTTCCAACGGCCAAAATCACCTTTTTGGAGGGCCAGTCAATCTCGTTCCACACCAAGCAAGAGAGACACAACTTACAATCCCAGCTACTAATGCGATGTTGTGTCTGCTGACTGTGAAGGCTCAGTAAACATGTACACTTGTGGCATATGAAGCGGTCGATTACTCACACACCCACAGACGTTGCGCGAAGTAGCTTGCAGAAGGAGTAGCATAAGTAATCGCGTCGTCAGGACATCATGAGGTGTACTGACCATTGCACGATGAACGCAGTGAGTACCTATGAATCCGTCAGGGACAACATCATTGAGGTCACGTATGGCTTACTGAAAGACCGTTCTCGAGCTATACGAAACAGACATAAGCCCCGTAAGTTCGAAGTAGTCAAGCGTAGAAGCACGGGACATACCGAAAAGCCCCTGGCGCGAAAGGTGTGTGTGAGTGAGATTGCACAGTCGCACGAATAACAGCGTAGTAACTCACCATGTGATCACTGCGATCTTCAGAGGGTCCCCAAAGTCGGTAACAATGTACGTGTACATGGATTGCGCCATAAGAATAGTCGTCAGAGTGTCGAGAATACTAGAAAGCTGTCATGTCAGACAACGCTGGACGCGGAAGTCCCTTGTGTCCTACACAAGAATTCCAACCTGTGGGCGCGGGTTAGTCTAGCTTATAATATTTTCGGGACGCTTTGCCTACCAGCGTCTTGAGTTTCATAGTATCCTTGCCGTAGTTACGGTAGTACAAGTATCCCTGCAAGAGTGTGATACCGAACAGCCTAGAGATGTCGCAATTAAACGGCGATACAACTCTTAGCAAAGCTAGACATGGAGCTCACGTTGTTGCCAAGGTAAAACCAACGAGTTGACATGTCAAGCTTTCTTGAATGGGTACCAGAATGGCGGCAGGGAGCGGCTGAGACATGGCTGCGACTCGGTTCTGAGTGAAGGCCGGGTCAAAAACAAATGGGAAGTGCGCGCAACACCACAACAGGCGGCCCAAGTCGTTGAGACCTCTTAAGCACCACCGGCAGTGATGTGCCACTGTACCAGGGCCGGTAAAGGCACTGCTATCGCTGGATACAGGAGATCGCATCGATATTCAGCATGAGAGTTTGCACCTTGGCGGCGGACTTCATCAGTGACCGGATGCGAATTTGGCCCTTGGAGTGCTAGAGGATCACGATGAAAGATGATGGCCCCTGACTCATGACCCGATGAGTGCATCAATGATCATTAGAAGGAGAGCCATTGAGCTGATGCTTAAAGAATCTGAGGAGGTCCGCGCGGATATCGATATCCATCATCACTGCGTGACGTACAAAGTTGAACTTTAAGTTACAGTACTAGTGACGACCGGCGCCTGAGTACGGTTACTCGACGCCCACGAACTTCTCCCGACTCGACGCCTGGCATAAGTATATCATATGGCCATGATTCTTCTTTGTCCGGGACGGAGGCCTCCGAGTCGACGCTGGTCCGAGACGTTCTATTTCATGAAAACACTCCCAGAAGTCCGACATCCTAGACGACTCCGACTTCCACTTCCGGGTGTCCGCAAACAACATGATCATCTTCGGATCCAGCTGGTGGCTTCAGGTCCAACTCACGATGTCCGGGAAAATATTCTCTTTGGGGCCGTTCAGCGTCGTCCTGATTCTGACCTGCATCTTGCCTTATTTTGCCCTGAAAATCCTTGGCATGATGTTTGGACTTTCGGCCGGAGTACTACTACCTATCCTTACCGAAACTTCCGGCAGCCCTCTTGAACTCGAGGTCTCCGAGTCAGTCGGAACACTCTTTCGATATATCACTATTTTTACGTGTAGGGAATGGGCGGGTGACCCGCATCATCGCTGCTGCCACTCCCGCAAAGCACCTCAGGCTCACACCATTGACGTTGAAGGTTTATTGTCACTCCTTCCCTCCCAACCGCTTATACTGACCACTTCGACCCACAGCTCGGAGGTGCATCATGTATGCCATCCATCTTTAACCACATTTTGTGACAGTATTATGCACGGAAGAATCCCGTTATCATTGGCCCAAAGTGCGACCTACACTTGGCCGGGGCCCGCCGCATCTTGTGGCGTAGGTTCTCCAACGCAGGCCAGGTACGTGCACGGGCTCCCACTCTGGGCCGAACGTTTATGCACATGGACCCTCAGCTCTGCTTGGCCCCGGGGTATGTCCACGTTCCGGAGACCTTCAAGGACACGCTCGTCGAGGCGATGTCAGAAGTGTAGGCCCCTATCGAAGATAGTGATGCACCAACTATGTCTCATCAGTGGGTCACAGGTACCATTCTCTTTATGCCTCACGGGCCTGAAAATTCTGATTTTTTCACATGCACCGTGTCTGCAATACATGCTACCCGGATCAAGAGGCTGCTCGACGAGGCGACGGGAACGATCGTGCCCGGGGGTGACGCGAATGTGTCCCAGCACTACGTCGCACCGACCATTGTCAAGGATGTGTGAGCGGATGGTGTGCTCATTGAAGGGTGCGTATCCGTGCGCCATAGTCGTTTACACAATTTCTGACCTGGGCGCAGGGTAATACTCGGACCTGTGCTTCCGATTGCTCAAGGACCTTGGTGAAGTGATCACAATCATGAACGTAAAGTCTTTTGGTGATATGCGCTAGTAGCGTGATTTTCGCTCATGATGTGCCCGGGACAGAGAACATCCGCTCGGAGTGTATGTATTCTGCCCGAACACGGCGTTCCAGAGCAAAGGTGCGCTTCTGTCACTTCAAGTTCTAGCCCGTTTTTTCATGCCGTAGTACTGACGGTGCCTGGCGTCATTGTTCGACAACACGGAAAGTGGCTCCGCTGTGGCGAACGAGATGCTCATCAGCCTTAGAGGTTTATGTCGTTGTCGATGTTACTCACAGAATCAAACCAGTGCCTGGACTACCGACAGAGGCAGTCGGCGCTGGCGGCTGTGAAACCACCATGCGCTTCGGCGGCGGCCTTCCCATGCGATGATGTTGATCGTTCGTGCCCCGTAATGATAGATCTATACGGATACTACGCTAGGAGGCATATGTTCGACGAATTCGCGCATCACCGCGTGTCTGTCAACAACCCGGGATGGTATGCTGCCAGCTAAACCTGAGATGTACCTCCTCTGAGCCAGTCAATTTACATTAAGTGAACAAGCTCGCGTTCGGGTCCCGATACCCGCCATACAAGGTGCGTCGCTCATTCCCTTGGCACCCTTACATATCTCTCTCTCGCACGGCGTCTGTAGGCAGCCAAGCACATAACTGCAACGTCTCATGCCCCCCTTGCCCGCGCGTCCGGCCAAGAGCTCGGCGACCAATGGAATGAGGTGTGGGTTCTGGCTTGCTTTCGCAATTGCTGGAGCAGCAGCAGTGGTGCTGACTGGGTCGGGTCAATCCGTGTTGCAGCACTTGAGGTGTATTGACTCCTTCAGCGTGTTCTGGAAGGCATGGCCGTCACATGCACATAAGCAGATGGGGCCACTTCGCGTCGTCCGGCTGGGAAGCTTAGTCGGTACTATGTCTCAACTTTCAAGTCGCGACCGCAGCTCATGCGTTCGCATGCATCATCCACGAAGGACGCGGCCTACACCCAGCTGTACGGGGTCGCCAATAGTAAGCTGACAGACTTCGCGCTTTCGAGAAACGTAGCCTGCAAGGAGGGAGGGCCTTGAGTACTCGAGTAGCTATGGGCGTGATATGGACGAGACCCCGAAGCAAGATGCGAGACGGTCGAAAGAAAGCAATGTCCTTCTAAGTAAACATACGACACTAAGTAGGCAATACACAATACGCGTCGGCTGACCGGGCGCGGGCGGGTACCATCGAGGGCTGTCAGATTTGGGAGTTGGGATTTGCGGTTCGGGCTGGGGTGGTAATGGGTGACGCTGGATTTCGTACGTATACACGGATATGGTTTGTTGACATTGTGGATGACTTCTCTGGTTTTCGGCTTGTTTTACACCGCGCATCGAACAGGGGTCTCCTTCATAGTGTGGGGTAGAGACCAGCATCGCGTCTGGCCTTCGTCATTGCCGCCACGATGGCGCTCCCGATTCCACTCCCATCTTCAGCGTTGACCGTAACGATGTTCCTAAAAAGCGAACGGGCAAAATTGATAAGCTAGGTAGACATTGAAGACGCTTGACGGTAACTTACCGTCCCTTCTCGCCGAAGATATCTTGCAAGCCCTCGTGTATCCGTTCCGCGAACATTGGGTACTTCTTGTACAATGAACCGTCCGCACCGACCACGCAGCCGTCCTCGAGGTACCCCATCTTGCTGACGATCGCGGCTATGCCGCACGCGGAAAGGCGCGCCGCTCGGCGCGCGACGAGCTTCGCCAGGGCGCGGAAGAACTGGCGCTCTGCAAGCGTCGTCTCGAGCGCGAAGAAATGTGAGAAGATGCCGATGATCATGAGCAGCTCGTCCGTCGGGTCGGACTCCATGAGCGAGAGGAATGCGGTGTCGAACGAGTACGCGATCTCGATCTTGTATGTGTTCTGTCCGAGGAAAAGCACGCCCTCGTCAATCAGCTCGCAGATGATGATCCGCAGGATCTCGCCGAGGTATCGGCCAGAGATGAGTTTCTGTGAGGATATCAGGGGATGCGGTAATGACTTCGTTAAGTTGTGCGTACCTCGAACGCTTGTTCGCCGGGTTTGTTGGATGCCTCATCTATGATGACGTCATACTTGGACCGAGGCAAGTTCTCATGTTCGAACGAGTCGAATGCGCCCTTCATAAGCGAAATATGTCGTTAATTTCGACAAAGTTTGAGGTGGAAATGCACTCACCCATTCGCAATTGATGGCGATTTCTGCGTTGGGGTCGATGCCGAGGTTCGCGATCTTGGGTATATCGGCAGCGCGCTCCATGTACGCCGCATTACATCCTGTACCAAATATGCACGCAATACGAGTCTGCGGGTTAACATAGTGTGATGCAATTAGTGTGCCCGTTGTGTCGCATGTCAAGGCGACGACCTCCGCCTGTACGGACTACCGCACCGTAGCTGACGTCAGCGGCGATAAATGCAATACAACAGAGATAGAGCGTACATGTTTCGCGAGCGATTTGCGGAACATGGCAACGACGTCGTGGCCCTCGGTGTTGGGCGCGCCAAAACCTTTGGTCCATCGGATTAGGACACCATGATCGATGCGGTCCTGCCTGCGCTTTGCATGAGGAATGCATCGTGTGCTCTATTTTGTGCCAACTTACGAGCAGGGATACGAGAACTGCGCGGTATCTCAGCTACCATGCTATGCATGTGAAAGCTGGCAACGCACCGTGAACCCGAGAGGCAGCACATGGTCCTTCTCAATAATTCCCGCCTCAATATTAGAGTCGATGAATGCTTTCAGACACTCTGCGCAGAAGTCGAACAGGATTTGGCCTTCATCCTGCTTCTGTTCCTCGGATAAACGGTATTTGGATTGCGTGATTTCGAACTTGCCTCCGCCTTCGAGCGAAACCAGGCATACCCGTAGGTTCGTTCCACCTTGAAACGAATAAGCGTGCTTCCACATTCGTTTACATAGGGGTACCTACCGAGGTCGACCGCAAGGTATTGGCCCGTCTCCTGGCCAGATGGCCAGCCGAAGACGTATGTAGGGATCATGGGCTGCATTCAGGGGGTGGTGTCGGCTTTCGGACACTTTTATTATGGGGCTCGACGTACCACGACCTGCCCATGTTTGGCCAGACCCAGCTCCAATGACTCTTTGAAAGCCTCGACGATGATCCGCATCCGTTGGGGGGTCAAGGTGAACCTGTGTGCGGATTGCACGGCGGTAAGGACTGGGATGTCATTAGGCAAGTGCGAAGAACTTACAAGGCCTCGTATTTGCGGAGGTGGTCCGCCATCTTCCTGTGATTGTCACCGATCGCTGGAGACGGGTCGGGGGAACGGGGGAGGATGGCAGCAAACGTACTTCTTGGTAGCGTGAGGCAGGCCGTCGTCATCTTCGCTCGACCTTGTGTAGGACGGAAGAGTCTGTCCGGAGGGGAGCACTACGCTCGTGCTTCCGCGTCTGCTGGCCATTATATACGACGAGAGAGGGGGAGATAGGGAGTGTGGAGGAGGAGAGCAGTTGGCGGCCGGGAGCAAGCTGAGCAGGCCCAGACGCTCGATCTAATCTCCACAGATAACCCATATTCGGCAATATTGTCCGCAGTTTTCCCCCGCTAAGCCCCTTAGCGCGTCATACCTCCCCTTTTCCGCTCCCTTCACCACCACCGTCTGTCTTGGGAAGACTACCTCCGACTCGCCCACGACGGATGATTGGCCTCAAGGGAACGCTCAACGTACTCATAGTCTGCCTTGTTTCATGCTGCTCTCTCTGAACTTGTGTTGTGCTTTCTAGGTCATCGACAACTCAGGCGCCCTCCTCGTCGAGTGTGTCAACGTCCTCAAGCAAAAGGTCAACAACGGCTGGGGCTCCGTCGGCGACGAGATCGTCTGTGTCGTAAAACGAGCACGTCCTGTAACAGGCCAGACCTCTGCGTCTGCAGCAAAAGTGCGCCAGGGGGACGTTCGCCGCGCTGTCATCGTCCGCACGAGGAAAGCCGTCCGCAGGCCAGATGGCCGATTCATCAGGTTCGACGATAATGCTGCTGTGCTTTTGAACAACAAGCGCGAAATGCTTGGCACGCGTATTGGTGGGGTTGTCAGCGCGGACCTGCGCATGAAGGGGTGGGGCAAGATCGTCTCTCTGGCTCCCAAGGTGCGTGTAGAGTTTTGCGCGTACATTCCGAGTTCTGACGGTTCCCCAGGTCGTATAATATGTCGCATATAATCTGTCATGACTCTATCGCTCTCCGGTTCAGTTTTGTTCTCGCCCGATTGCGCCCATATTTGTGTTACTGGAAATGGCCCTTCCGGTCCACATCTACTCAGAGGTTGCAGGAACATCCCGGTGGCGATAAAGCGCTATAGGTTCAGTTGTCCGTTGACGGCGTCCATCACCCATGTGAGCAGCTCATTTGGCCATCTGTGGTTTGGAAGGACCGCATTCTGGCAGATTTTCGCGGCCCTGCGGCGTGTGCCGGTTGAGAACAAGAGCCTTGAATGAGGTAGCATCGACTTGGCATGCACGAGCAGCTGGGCAAGTAGAACGAGTCACGCACTATTATTGGCAGAGGCGTTGACATGAGAAGGGCTGCGCGGGGGGCGCAGCTAGTGGGACGAATATGATACATATATGAAGGAGTGTGTTGCTAAGCCACAGGCACCTTTGTGTTGTGAGGGCTCTCATTCAACCCCAGCTCACCTCGCGCTAGTTGTATAGTTTTGCGAACATGACCCTCGAGGATGATCTCGACAATGAACTTACAGAAGCATTTGCGCACATGTTACAAGGAATCGCCGCAGAGGAGCGGCCGGATAGCACACTCCGGTCAGAAGACAGGTGTGTTTCATTCGCATCTTGTACAAGTCAATCTCTTAGCCGTGTCCAGCAGTCTCACTGAATCTGAAGAAACTTTCTGCGATGTCAGTGACAAGTCGCCGAAGTCCCAAGAACCTATCGTGACACAGTCGAGCAAGGTCCTCGAGCCTGATGCGACGTCGGAGGAAATCACGCAGTGGGTAGACGCAATCGGCGAACAACACCGACAATTCGTGGTGGGTATGTCTCACACATCTGGCGAATGAGTTGGAACTAATGAATATGTGAGGAAGGCATCGCTAGAACCCTCCCACAAGGACAAGCTCCCGGTAGCCGTCGTGCCAGAGCACATTCGCCACGAACACCACGGCGATCCGGCGAGAGGCGATACAATGTACGATGCGCAGGAAGCATCCATAGCTGGCCTCACTGGCGTTGCCGACTTGGTGTTGCGAAGTCTGCGGGTGATCGACACCCTAAAGGAACTGCCTCCTCCTATGTTGGCCGAGCCGCAGCCGGGAGGAGCTGTCCCGTCCTCTCCATCCTCTTCCATCACCCCCGCGCCAGACACTACGCCCAGCGTTTCGGCTGCGATTGCACATAAAGACAATTTGGCTTCCTTACTAGACAAGGCCTTTGGCGGTGACTGGATTTCTCGAGAAATGAACAGGGCTTTGCAGGGCAACGATATCTACCTCGCGTCGGTGGCCATGCAGCTTTCTCGTCGCCTGCAGTCCACACCGGAGTCCGCTCCCGAGTACCGCGAATTGCAGTCCTCCTTCGGACTCGTCGTCCTCCAGTTGTACGAGCTGACCCACCTCGACACGCACTTGGACGCCGGGGTCGGCGCGGTCTCGCTTGCAATGACCGGCAATGTGGACGACGAGTCGCCTGGCGCTGTGGTGCGGGTTTGCAACTGGACTTATGCTCAGCGGCTCGTCGCACGCAGGGAACAGAGCTTCGAGCGTATCCAACACGCGGTAGACATCGCTACTCGGACTCTGCAGATATCGCGTGTCCTCCACGCCTCGCGCGCCTCCAGCGCTCAGCGCATGCTCTCTCTGGAACTAGCGGAGTGTCTCCTGGACCAGTACCGCGCCTTTGGACGCCTCCAGGACTTGCAGGACGCATTGGATCTTCTCCCGACCTCTCGGCCGGACGGCGATATCCAGGATTCACAGACCTTTTGCGTCCTCAGCGAGATTCACATGGAACGCTTCATTCGCACATGGAACCTGGACGACATCGACAGGGCCCTTTACTACACCTTCCAAGTACGAGATATTGACGACCCCCTGATTGGGCCCCGCCCACAAGTCGGCCAGCCACCCCATCCTGATGCGGCGCGGGGTCTGCACGTCACCGCGCTTGTGCTCGCGCAGCGCTTCAAGGTAGTCATGGACATTGCCGACCTCGACAACGCTGTGACGCACGCCCGCAATGCTGTTGCGAAGTGTACGGAGAGCCATCCGCTGTACGTGGTGTACCTCACCGACCTCGCACTCCTCCTGTACCAGCGCTTCGAGGCAGACGAAGAGCTCGCGGATCTTGACGAATGTGTCGAGCGCCTCAGTATTGCTGCTCATCTCCCGCTCGTTGGAACGTACGTCCACTACCCCGCCCGCGCCGCGTACGGGATCGCTCTGGCGACGCGGGGAGATCACAAGGAGGACCTGGCCGAGATCGATGAAGGGATACGCCAGCTGCAGCTCGCGCGTCGGGCGTTCTCGGGTGGGGCGCAGATCGAGGCGCAGATCGAGCGTGACCTTTCCTCCGCGCTGTTCTTCCGATTCCAGCTGACGCAGGGCTCGGATGATCTGGACGAGGCTATTCGGTACGCGACCTCCGCCTTCGACAGGGCCCCGATGGACGACCAGCGCCGTGGTGCTCTCGCCCTCGAGCTTGGCGAGGCACTGGCCGTGCGGGCCTCTAGGAGCTCAAGGCACGTCGACGCGGAAGCTGCCATCGGCATCCTTCGCGATGTCGCCAAAGGCACCGGACGCCCGTCCGTCCGTCTTAGTGCTGCTATACAGTGGGCGAAGGTTGCGTCTGCGCGCGGTCCCAAGCCCACCCTCGAGGCGCTGGAGGTCGCGTTGGATGTCCTTCCTCTCATCGCGTGGGCTGGAAGCCGCATGGTCGTCCAGTACAAGACTCTTGCTCGGCTGTCCGTGGATGTGGGTCCATGGGCGGCAGCGTGCGCCCTCGCTTGCGGTCGTGCCGACGACGCGATCACCTACCTGGAACGCGGAAGGAACGTCCTGTGGTCCCAGTCTTTGCAGCTACGACCTGGTCATGTTGCAGAACAGACCCAGGCCTCTAAATCCACTGCGGGCGCGGAATACAACATCCTATCGTCGTTCCTGGCGAGCAGTGCCGACGGTCCCCCGGAGATCACGCCGGGCATGCGAGAGGACGCAGCCAGACGCAACCCCAAGATCATGGCAGCTGTGGACGGGATGCGCTCGGTATACGAAAGCATGCGTGCACAGGCAATGGCGCACCCTGGGTACCATCCTGGAGACTTCGAGAGAATTGAATCGCTCAAATCAATGGCTACGCAGATCTTAGGTGACGCCTCCCTACATAGTGCTGCTGGCCGGTGGGACACCCTGCGGGCGAACCTCAATCAACTCGACCAGGATATCTCTAAACTCGACCTCCGTCGCGACTCGAGACTAGCAGTCATTCTGGAGCGTGGTCACATCGTTTTCATCAACATACATTCCACGCGCTGCGATGCGATAGTACTTGCCCGCCGCTCGGAGGATGTCAGTATGTGCATCACCCACGTGCCGCTTCCTGATCTTTCGGCCGACGAGATCCAAGGATGGGCGGAGGCGATCCAAGTTGGCATGTACGACCTCCAAGAGGGTGCAATTGGTGTTCGCGACCTCGACGATGTTATCCTCATCCCAATTCTGCAAGGTTTGTGGGAACGTATGGCGCGGCCGATCCTCGCGGAGTTATCACCGAAGGCACACAAGAGACCTATGCGCGTGTGGTGGTGCCCGACTGGTCCCCTGGCGTTCTTGCCCATCCACGCCGCTGGCCCGTACGAGGGCAAGGCCCCTGGACTCCCCGAGCTTGTTGTATCCTCCTACATTCCGACTCTGCATTCCCTTCTTCGCGCACACGGCGCCCTCAAAAATCCTTTCTCCATGCTCGCTGTAGGACAACCTGACACACCCGGCCAGAGCCCCCTTCCTGCCGTGCAGAAGGAACTGGCTGTGATTAAAGGCGCATGCGCACGGCGAAACAAAGAGCCGCCGACGACCCTCGTCGGTCCTGCCGCGACCGCGCACTCCGTCTCGCGTGCGCTCCTTGCCCACACCTGGCTGCACTTCTCGTGCCACGCGCACCAAGACCCGTCCTACGCGTTCGCGAGCGCGTTCTTCATGCACGATGGGCCGCTGCGGCTTGGCGCGCTCATGCAGCTCGACCTCTCGCGCGTCCAGTTTGCGTTCCTCTCCGCGTGTCTGACGTCCGCGGGCGACGAGCGGCTGCCGGACGAGAGTATCCACCTTGCTGCGGGCTTGCAGTTCGCCGGGGTGCGCTCGACGATCGCGACGCTGTGGAGCGTAGACGACAGGGCGGCGGCGCGGACGGCCGAGAGGGTTTATGGCGACTTGCTGCGCGATGGAGTGGACGAGCCCGATCCGTTGGAGGCGGCGGAGGCGTTGCATAGGGCGGTGGGCGCGATGAAGGCGAAAGGAAGGCCGATGGTTTTGTGGGTGCCGTTCGTGCATACGGGGCTATAGATACTCAGATAGTCGTGCATTCCTACCGCCATGGTATCGAGTGTTCATTATTGGACTACAAGCTCACAAGGACTCATGAGTGCCTTCGTGACACTCCTACGTCTGGGAAATCTGCGCGTCGCTCCGGTCCACACTCTCCTTCTCGATGCTACTCCTCTCAGGATCCCCAGGATGCACAGCTGCGGCGGCAGCCGCGCCCTCTTCCGCCTGCTGCCGCTTCACATCGTCCACGTACACCATCTCCTCGTCGCCGTAGTTCGTCTCCTTCACCGTGCGCAGCACCAGCCACGCGAGCGGGAACGACACGAGCATTAGTATCCACGACGCGAGGTGCTCGTTCAGGAACGGCGTCGCCACGGCGTCCATGCCAAACGAGCCCGCCTCTCCCGCGGACTGCAGCGCCTTGTAGAGCCCTGCATAACGCGCGAGCTTGAACGGGTCGTTCGTGAGGGCGGACATGATCCAGTACGCGAGCGCCTGGTAGCACGCGTCCGAAAAGAAGTCTGTAGAGTATTGGCATTCTATTCATCGGTTCATTCACACGATGCGAGAGGGGGGGGAGGACTCACAAAAGAAGTACAGAGCCGCCTTTCCCCTGTAGTCCGCGTCGTGGTAGTTGATGAAGTTCGTGTCGTTCAAGTCCGCGCGGGTGAACGTGACCTGCCACGACAGGCCGACGGACCACACCACGATGACGATAGTGGTGACGACCGCAAGCCCGAGGTAACCCCTCGTGCGGCGATGGAGTGACTTGAGGTCGAGGCAGAAGTAGCCGATGAGGAGCGCGCCGATGATGGCTCCCGCACCCTCCAGTGTTGCGTTCAGCGCGCGTGTAGGGCCGTCGAACCGCGCGGTGTTGACGGCGCTTTGATACGCGTAGAAATAGTTGGATGCGAAGAACATGGGGACTAACGCTTGAGCAGGGAAGTAGAATGTCAGCATCGAGCTCTGAAAAGAGAGAACTGCAGATATACCGATCATGCGCCAGTCCTTGAAAAGGCGTATCATACCAACGACCTCTTCGTGAGGCTTTGACACTGCCTCCAATTTCACGATAGTGCCGTCCGAACGGATGACCTTGTTGGGTGGCAGAACCAGGAAAGCTGAGGCGATACCAATGAAAATGATCACCAAGAATGCCTACAATGATTCGAGACCGACATAAACAAAAATCCGAGTGAGTACAAACGAAAGACTCACAATGTACGTCGCGTTCGACACCGCAGTCAGCTTCCCACTCTCGATGTTAATCGCTAGAGCGATGATGGAGCCGAGGAAAGACCCAAACTGGAAGATGGCCCAGAAGATCGCGAACGCCTTCCCCTTGTCCTTCTCAAGCGGATACGACATCATTATGGAGCCCTGCGCGGACCAGAGGAGCGCTGCCGAGATACCCTCGAGCGCACCAGCGAAGATCACAAACCAGCCAGTGCCCCGTACCTGATAGCTGGATAACTGTGCTTAGAATTTCTAACCCGTATTCGGAAGACGACGGCAACACGTACCACCATAGAGACCCGACATAGACTGCGTAGCCAAGAGTGCCGAGGAAGAGGGTAAGCTGGGGCCCGAGTACTACACGGACATACTTGTATCAGCAAGGCCGACTCCTGCACAGAATGAACAAACTGACAGTTGTTGATACCGCCACTGATCAACCCAGTGACAGCAAAGAGACCATATAGAACACCCTGAGAAGTGTCGGATAGAGTGATGTTGCTGAGTCCTCCGGCGCCCAGATTTGATACGGCGCTGAACATGCCCACTGTGGCGAAGCTAGAATGCTCAACTCTTCGTAAGATTGTCGTAAGGCTAGGCAGGTATCAGACGTACCAGGTGAAGCCGACAGCGACGACCTGTGCCATAGGCGTCCTGGCAAGGATATAATTCAACAGAATTCACGAGTATGCAGCAATCTACTAGAACTTACGTATACCACGCCGGGAACTTGAAGTTGAATGGCATGGTGGGCGTGCTCGAAAGGACCAGCAGAGACAAGTCAAGGCAGGACGAGCAGCAGAGTCAACCAGAGAGGGAGGACGCACTCCAAGCGCAGCCAGAGCACCGGAAGTTATGTTATGACATGACGGGCCCCAGGGCCGTAAAACATAGAAGAGAAGCGGCAAACCGCCACATATGGGCCGAAACTGATCCCTCCACATGGTGCTTCGACAGCGCTCCTGCAACAGCCGCTGCCCAGCTCTATCTACGCTCTCATTCGGCGCTGTCGCGAACTCTATTGTTGCTCACATGAGTACGCCCATATGGACTTGCCCTATAATTACCGTATGTCCAGTGCGGGTTGTCGTAAAGGACAGCCACGGAATCTGGGATGTCGTCGAGGCGGCGGGGAAGCCCCGAGCACGACACTCACTTTTCGATAACGAAGAGAGACTGGTGGCACTGTGATACACTAGATTCTCAAGCCGAGCCTGAGACGGTGATTCGCGCACCAGATTGTATGAGAGAACGATTCGTTCCGCGTGTTCATGCGTCTCGCTGGAGCCCATTGAGCCACGATTGAGCCTGCCGGCGAATTTATGGTCGCTTGTGGCTGGCCCCATGGTCCTGCCAAGAGCGGTCCGATGTGTTCGTAAAGGCACCACACGTTGGTCTGCCACGGCAGAAGCGATGTCGGGCTTCGAGGCGGAAGTATTTGGACCCAGTTCATGAGATGATATCTCAGTTCGACGCTGAATGACTCATGTCGGGTGAGTAATATGAAGGAAAGGCGGAAGAAACGAGATCTACGTGAGCACGTTAATGTCTTGTACGCTGGATCGTGCGTCCAGCAAGACGGCGAAGATCATTTGATAGTACCCATCCTCGCAGGAGAGATAGTTGAACCACCACAATGCGAAGGCGGACTTGCGCACCGGAGCACACCCTTCTCGATTGTGCTTGCCGTCTTCCAATATAATTGGGCGGTGCTAGCTTCACTAGAGATAGCGTCACCGTACCGAATGGAGGGCGATTAAACCTCGGCGTCTTCCGGAAGCCGAGGACAACGCCTCAAATAAGACCTATGCCAAACCCTGTCTGTAGGTCATTACTTCGCGATTAAAGGAGGTAGAAAACCGCCCACCTTTTACATGCCCAGCCTCAGCTGGTGAGTGTGCGCTCGCCCTCACCGACCTTCCACACCTCAACCCCTCCCTCACCACCTACTCCAACCAGCCCGCGCGTCCAGTCAATACTGAGTATCTTCCGCCCGCCATCCCTACCCTCCCACGCCTTAAAGCTCGCTACAGCGCTCTTTGTGCTCCGCAGATCCCACAGCCGCACCACCCCGTCGTAGGCTCCAGTGACAACCTGGTGTTCCGCTGCGTTCGCTCCCGCCGAAGAGCCGGGCGCAGGGGCGGCCGCGACGCACGAGGGCGTGGCGGGGTGCGCGAGGGACGCGACGGAAGGCGTAGTAGCAGACGAAGATACCGCACGGAGGTCGTACTGTGACACAGTCCTATCGGTCGACGCTGCAAGCGCACTCGTTCCAGAATACGTGAGCGCGAGGTCAAGGAACGGTTTATTTGCCGCGTTCTGCAATCACGCGAGCATCAGACCCCATCCGCATAGAGAATAGGAAAGAATAACGCACGATCGTGCTTGTGCAGACCCCGTTCTCGATGTCCCACATCCGCACCGTCGAGTCCATCCCGCAGCTGTATGCGCTGCTCGCGGTGTCCCCGCGCCCGAAGACGGCGCGCGAAACGCGCGCGGTGTGGCTTTTCAGCACTGAGGTGGGCGCTTTTCGTTTCGGACGGGGGGTGTCCTCTGCGACCTTGCGCCGCTTTTTCCTGTTCTCGCCTGCATTCGCGGCGTCGTCGAATGGGACTTGGTCCGCGTCAGGTATTTTCGTGTCCCAGATTCCGATCAAGCCATCCCACGATGACGTCAGAATATGAGATGCGCTAGCCGCGACGCTGGAAATCGGGGCGGTGTGTAAATGCAGCGATGCAAGAGTGTCCGCGCGCGGGTGTACCGGGTCGGAGAGATCGACGCGCGTCAGGCGCGCAGTGAGATCTTGCGACGCGCTCGCGACGAGGAACGAGTTCGCGTCGGGGGAGGGGATTACACAGGCAGAGGTTGCGGGCGCGCTGTGGACGGGCACAGTTTGTACCAGCTTTTGCGAGTAGTCAAATATCCGGAGCGCACCGTCGTAGGAGGCGGTGAGGAAGTATCTGGGGGAGAGTAGTTGGTACAAGGAAAGGGAGGGTGAAACGAATTGTAATCGGCTACTCACCCCGGTATTTGACATGATATTGAGGAGACCCAGTCTTCATGAGGTAGGGTGGACATTCGCTGCGGGGGCATGACAGACTCGAAGTATTCGATCTCGAGGGTCTCTTCCTGCGGTCCTTCCGTTAGGTGGAATGCGTCAAACGAATGTGGAAGAACGTACTTCGCCAACGCTATTTTCCGCGCACCATTCTGATAGGGTCCCTCGGAGGATCTCACCCCTTACGAGAAATTCAAAAGGGATCGGTTTTGGTAAAGAGAGCGCCTTGTTCACGAGCTGGGAGAGCTGGTAGCGTTTCCATGAAGCAGGGATCATGAACTTTTGAGACGGGAGTGGGTACCCGGTCTGGGTCGTAAATACGACAGGGTGAGCCGTTTCAGAGCCAGAAGTCGATGCCATGCCGAATATGATGAACTTTGGACGTCGAGGAGTACTTCAAGCTTCAGATCTGCAGAGTT
Organism: Lenzites betulinus; assembly: GCA_022264855.1. Taxonomy (NCBI): domain Eukaryota; kingdom Fungi; phylum Basidiomycota; class Agaricomycetes; order Polyporales; family Polyporaceae; genus Lenzites; species Lenzites betulinus. Next base: position 123,247 of record JABYQU010000070.1, on the reverse strand, counting down.
GGCTGCACAGTGGTGAGCCCCAAAAAGCGCCGAAAGCAGTATTTTGTCACCGCTGCAGGCTGTCACAGCTCATGTTAGACGCCCGTTTGCACGTGAGACCGTCACAGATCCGAGTGACCCGGCGGCAACCGGCAACCGGCAACCGGGCAGAAGGAAAGAGGCCGATCCCGGCGATCCGGTTCCCGAGCTGATGTGATTCAAGTTGCCCCTGGGGCGCCTCCTCTCTCTTATACCCCGCATTTCATCCCCGCACAGCGCATAACCACCCAAGTACTCACCACCTCTTGTCTCATACGTTCACCATGTCCAATATTGACCTTGCTGCTGCCGTTGGGTGGGAGGAGGAGGAAAAGCCCGTACGTTTAACACCCTCCGATTTGTGTGGAAACCATGACCGAGTTCTCCTCTTCGCAGGTCTCCTGGAACCAGCGCGACATCCTCATATATGCCATCGGTATCGGCGCGAAGAAGGACGACTTTGCTCTCATCAATGGTGCGTTCGCTATTAAGGCCCTCTCTCTCCTGCTCACTAACTTTCGCCTCTTTGCTAGAGCTCGGTAAGCATGCACACGCATGAGAATTGGAGCAATATTTGAGACCAATTTCCGCACAGATAAATCATGGGCTCCTTTTCCAACTTACCCCGTCGTTCTTCCCTTCAAAGGTGAGCCGCGTTTTCGTATCTATCACTTTGACATCAATCATGGCCGCACGCCAATTCGGCCAGCCACTTGAGGGGATTAATTCTTACAGCGGGTTGATGGCGACACCGACCCTGCACATACGTCGGGAGTGCGTTGTCGGGCGCTGCCACGTCGTTGACCGACAATGTCACTTCACACTCATGCTACCATGGGATTCTAGGGTTATAGCCACCGCTACACCATTTAATTCATGTCAACATTCCACGCTGTTCTTTCAGTCATCACCTGCGCTCTTCTCGCATAGCGCACTGCATTAATTGATTCGCTAACTCTCTTTGACCGCAGGAACCAGTCAGGATGTTGTCGAGTTCCGGAAACTCATGACAGGCGGGAAGAGTGCTCCCGGTCTTCCTAAATTTGATCCTAATCGCGGGGTACGTCCACTGTATGGTACATATGTGCCTGGCACGCTAACAGTCTCATCCATAGGTCCACGGCAGCCAATCAATTGAGATCCTGAAACCTTTCCCCCCATCGAGTGGTCCCGGCTGGAAGCTCAAGAAGCGCATCGTCGCGATTAGCGAGAACAGTACGTATAGCCTTTTGCCGCGCATTTCATGTGCTCACTTTCGTTACCAGAGTCTGGCATAATCGTGGAGAATGAGGTCCTCCTTGTTGACCCACAGGGCACCCCCTATGCGAAGCTCCACGTACGACCCCGTATCTCATCACTCGCGAGGATGCTAATACCATCCACGTAGAGCGCATCGTTCAATCTTGGCGCGAAAGCAACCGGCGGGAAGTTCGCGAAGCGGATCGCCGGGGCCCCGCAGGGGACACCGCCACCCAAGGACCGTGCACCGGACTGGGTCGTACGCGATCAGACGACGCCCGAGCAGGCAGTGACGTATCGCCTTAGCGGGGACTACAACGAGCTGCACATCAGTACGCGTACCTATTTCGTCCTTACCCTCAGCATTCCTACTCACACAAATATATTTCGCTCGCAGACCCGGCTATTGGCGCTTCAACGGGCTTTGGTGGAGTGATCCTCCATGGGCTCGCGACGTTCGGGTTCGCCGCGCGTGCAGTGATTGGGGCTGTGGGAGGCGGGGACCCGCGCTCGCTTACGCTGTTCGGTGTGCGCTTCACGTCCCCAGTGAAGCCCGGGGATGCGCTCGAGACGTCGATTTGGGAGATTGGTCCTGCGAAGGCGGCTGGCCACGCGGGCGAGACGGAGGTCGCGTTTGTGACAAAGAACGTCGCGACGGGAAAGGTACGTCGCTCACGCCAATATTGAGAGCGTGCTTACTGACCAGGAAATAGGTGTGCTTGGGTGGCGGTGTCGCGTATGTGAAGAAGGCGGAGAAGAGCAAGCTCTGACGCGGAGCCGCGTTTTCCTTACTCGTTTTGGATTTGTAGGTGCTGTGTACTATGTACTGTCTGTTTTGGATATCAGAATACGCTATCGGCTGTAAGTCGCTGATGGCTTCACCGTGCCGTTACCTCATACACATAGGCAATACCTTGTTTCACCGGTATTCAGTTAGTCCAGGTACGTCACTCAACGCTTCGTCCGGCCACAAGAGTATGTTAACTCTGTTTCTCCGTAATTGATGTCATTCCTGCCTAACGGTCATTTCAGGACGGCGCAGTTTCCGAATGTCCTTGTTCGTTTCAACGACCGGACCTTCCTATATACGTGAACTATAAGCCGTGGATCCCGGATATGTGGACTGAGCGGCGGAACATACCTGGCAGACGATTCTACATGTGTTGGCCAGCTGACCTGCTCAGAGACTGCGCACTGAATCAGAAGATCGAGAGCGGCACACACGAAGCGTCGCTGTAACAAATAAGAAGCGCGGAGATTGCAGACGCTTTTGAGCCTCCCTTGCTTCGCGACGGTTTTTGGATGTGAGCGATCTACTTTCCTCTCGTACAGACTGGCTTCTCACCTTCTTGTGGGCCTTTTTTCCGTTAAGTTTCGTCGTACGCACACCTGCATGGGAGAGTCGCCCCCTGCTTATCGAGCACCGTATTGATGTGCGGTCAATGCACCGCATATGCGCAGCTAGTAACAGGAGAGAAGTGTTCATTTGCTGCGACTCGTGGTTATTTCCAACTGTCGAGACGGTACTGCCAATCGATCCAGTGCCGTTAACGTCAGGTATCCCGCTTCGCGTGTGTATCCAGGGATGCCTTGGGCGGGTCACAGCGAACATAGCGGGCTCGTGTTGGTTCGCACGTCGTCATAGTTGATTTCATTTACTGTAAGTCCTCTCACCCCTGCAAGTCTTACCGTGGATATATAAATACCCCCTCGCCAATATCGACTACTACTACTCATCAAGAGTACACACGTTCCAGATATTCAGCTCCTCCTCGCATCTATTCTCGCAACCACGTTGTTCACGGGCACCCTCGCCCAGGCGGGCTGCACCATCAACACCCCGTAGGTCCCTTGCTCTCTTTTTGATAGTTTTCACCACTCAACGAAGGATCCTCGCGACCTCGTGGAATGTCCACAGTGTGCCCCCGCAGCAATGCGGAGTTTCCTTGTTGGAGTGGCAGGAGTGCGCGTGTAAGCCTCACTCCCTCCATGCATAAATATATGTTGACAGGCCTCGCTTCAAACAGCCCCGGTCACATTGGTGAGCATCCTAGGGTATACCGCACACCGGGACGCCTGATCCTCAGTGACGTTGTATACATTGTATAGCAGTGAGTGTCGCGCACTAGCCGCTTTACAGATTACTCGCAGCCCTTGTTGACACGTCCTCCGTTCTAGCGTATCCAACTTTGAGACTGGCGAGCGTGCAGACGGGCCGTTCACGATCGTAGCTGGCACCGTGTTTTCGTGGCTCGTTCGCGTCGCTGAAGGTGGGCCTCTTCCATTGGAACATGAATCATGCCTACACATGCTCATTGTTGCGATTTGCGATAGATACTCCCGTCTCCCTCAAGCTTATCGACGCCCACAACAATATCGCACAGTCTGCCATCTTCACGATCCAGAACGGTTGTATGTGTCTGCGAATTCTCTAGAAGGATCGCGCACTGATTGGTCCCTTCTAGCGACTGATTGTCTCGAGGCATAAAGAACGACACGAGGATGCTAAAGAGATGCTTGGGTAAAGGACCTACGCGTGGGGTGGCAGTGGCTCGAATGTAGCAGATTTGTGGGCCGACAGCACGAGTGGTGTAGAAAACGCGAGTACTATATGGCTTCATGCAGGCGTGGATCTCCTTCGACTTTGTTTTACGTCTTTTGGCATTGTTCTTACTGCGTTGTCTGAGAAGTATAAATTTAGCGCACGTTCATAGGCTCGGGAAACAAGATACCCGCGGTTTACCTTCCTTGCCCTGTACCCCTAACATGTCGCGTCCCCCGTCAGTGCAGGAGCTCCGGGCTGCCTCCATGCGCGTGGTCGAATTATTCGCCTTGTATAATCTAAGATCCTGCCTGTTCGGCAGTGTCGCGTGCAACCTGTTTGGAGTATCGCGAACGCCCAACGTAAGCCCCACCTTTGTTCACGACCACATTAGGGTCTTGACTGATCGTGACCCACAGGACGTCGATCTCATAGTGCTCACAGACCAGTACGACCAGGAGGAGCTCAAGCAGATCCTCGTGGACGAAGACGACGACTTCTTCCTCGTCGACTCGCGCAACCCGAACGCGGACTACCGCGTCCTGTGGTACAGACTCCGCCCGAGCCGGCGCGGGAACCCGCGCAGCTGCAAGGTCGACATTCTCGTCCCCGGCGTGCTAGACATTCCCGACGTCCCGCGGCGGCGCCTCAGGTGGATCGACGGGCTGCCCGTGATGCCGCTCGTCCCGCTCATCCTGCTCAAGCTGCAGGGCTGGCGGGATCACCGTGATTCGTACCGCGAGGACCAGCAAGAGAAACAGCACGTCGACGTCCAGGACCTGGATCAGCTCCTCCAGATCGCGATCGACAGGGGCCAGACCGTATGGCAGGACAACTTGTCGTGGCTGCCGAGCGAGCTCATCCACAATGCGCAGTCGATGGTATACGAGTTTATCGCGAACATCTCCGGCTTCGATGAGGACTGGGAGACACTGGGGTTCGAGGTGTAAGCAGAGTTTGGGGTGGGGTTGTTTGAGTGCTCAAGGAGAATGTATCCATATATATATCATGAACTCCTCGGCTTTAGTACCTGAAATGCGGCACCCACGGGGAGGGAGAGAGTGAGCTGAACTACAACCTAGTGGTAAGTAGACTCAATCGCATAAACAGGTTAGGATTTTGTCAACCTCCGGGAACTCAGAACCGGCGGGAAGACTGCTTCGGAGCTCTTCGGCGACGTTCAACGCGAGGCGCACGCCCAGCCCCCTTCGGGGGTGACCGCGGATGTCACGGTGGTCCGCGTCGACGTTCCCCCCGCATCGCGCGCCTCCTAGACTCGTAAACTAGCCTCACGCGTAAAGGAGGACGACAATCGTTTACGCGGTTCCGTCCAGCTCGGGCATGGGCTGCGTGCGGCGCGGTACGGGTTTCCGGAAATGAGGGGAACGCGCGACGCCTGGCACGTGTCCGCGACTGGCCCTTGCTAGCGCTCAAGCGCTCAAACCACGAGGACGGACACTCCGGGGTCCTCGCGCTCACTGGCCGCGAGGCTACCATACTGCGCCGAGTTGCGAGTCCAACTTGAACTCGCTCTTCCACTGGTCTTCCTCTTTGTAAGTACATTCTTTCCGCTTCAGCCACCGGAAATGCAATTGCCCATTCTACAGCAGTCCCCCATGCCGTAGACAATATCTCGCATTACAGCGATGACAGAGCGATGATCAACGCTGTGCCTTGGTGTCAGTGAACTCACATAATTCTACTCAGGCTGTCTCTGGCAGCTCCGCTCCAACCATTTCTCGCCATAAATTGCTATATATCCGCAGTGTACTATGATAGTAACTCGCGGTAATCTGTCAAAGTTGTTCTTTTCACGCGCCACCGAAACAAAATGCGTCACCACCATCCGCAGCACAGCGCCTCAAGCATCTAGCCCGCGGGACAGCGGCGCTCTCCTAAGGTTACCGCGGTGACTGTTGTTCTGGGCCTACTAAATGGTAAGAAAATCGTTGCAGAGAATATGAACGTTCCTCTTGACGCTGAACCCGACTTATGTCACATCAGGAAACTGTCATTCGTTTGATTGACTTCAGCCTCGTAATCGCATAAAACGAAAGCCCACAGGATCTACTACGTGCTCGACCATCCTGGCCAATTGCTCATAACGTACCCCCCGACGTACAACAAGAAGCATGCAGCTCTCTACTCTGTTTGTCCTCGCCGTCACGGTCTTCACTGGAACTAGAGCCCTTGCGCAGTGCATCATCGATACACCGTACGTGTGCTTAACCCGGGTGTCGGTGCCTGATACAAGACACGGTCCCTTGTACTGAACAAGCCTTTCAGCGCTCCCCCAAGGCAATGCACTTTCACCGTAATCGAATGGGAAGGTTGTGCCCGTATGTGACCCCTACGGTGTTTTGATTTGTGATTTATGATCTTATCTGTCGGGGCGCAGTCCCGGTCGAATTGGTAAGTGTTCATTGTGTCCGGTGTAAAGATTTGACCCCATAGTGCGTGCGTTACAATAGGAGTAAGTATCATCACATCGCGATGCAGTGTCTGCACATTCTCACATGCGATCTTTTCAACATAGGGTACTCAATTTCCAGACTGGCGCACTGGCAAGTGGACCATTCGATGTGAACGGGACGAGTTTTGCATGGCCTGTAGACGTCCCCGAAGGTACGCCGCATGCTCCACACGGGACTGAACCGCTCTTTAGGAACGGATGTTCTCGTGGAGCTCAAAGATTCCGACGGCAACATTGTACAGACCGCCGTCTTCACCATTCGCCCCGGTCGTGCGTGCATCCGTATCTAACCCTGTCCTGCTTGAATTGTTGACATGTCTGTAGCTGACTGCCTGTAGTGCATACGGGTGAGATGCGTGCGACGCTAAAGTTCCCTTTGCAACCAGTTTGAATCGAACGCGATAAAACTGTAGCATAACGTTCCGATTGTTGTATGAAAGCAACACATAACCGAAGTACTCGTCTCCGCCACTCAACTTTAGACGTTAAAAATGTCACTGGTTTACTACACGATCGACATTGGGCGTGTCGCCAATAAGATCTCGCCGGAGACCGAGGTGGGCTGCGCTGATCATGTTGCCGTCGTTCTTTTTGCCGTCCCCGGGCACCCGTGCTACCACCGGGCGGATTTCCGGCACTTAGTCGCTTGGCATCGTGCAAGTACTGTGCAAATGCGCGTTGCATCGAGATTCACGTCGGGACTTTCTTGACCGATTCGCTACTGATCACCCTCTGACAGCAAAAGCGCTGCTGTATACGCTGAACAATCCACGTCACAGCGGACCGTGGTGAAGAGCACCCCGAATACTAGATGCGTTTCTGGGGGGGTGGATTGACTGCCAAGTAGGTGTAGCGGGACTAACAATTTTGACGCAGCGTCCAGATACGTCCAAATATCTTCGCCACCGCTGTGAGTACCTGTCTCATATGTTCCGAGATGGTCGTTAACTCATTTCTTCCCGCGATTGAAGGTACTCGTAACACACGCGCGGGCAACAAGCGTGTATAGGTCTTTCGCCGTGACTTGCGGGCATCCTTGCCCTTTCTCACAGAACTGCGGTCTTCAGACGTGTTCGCCTAAATCAAGCGATTCACCGGAGAAGCTCCGGAGCGTGCAGGCCAACGGAGCCCTGAAGTCAGTAAGAAGCCTGTTTACCATGCTCACTTCCCGCTGTTCATTGCGGATGGTCGTCCGTACGATACAGACTATCACAAGAATCCAAATCGTCCTCATACGGCCAGACCTTCTCATGTTCACTCTTGCGCTCTGATCTAACATTCAAGGAAGACGTAGACATAACGGCGAATAACATGTGGTACCGAGCCGATCGGCGTAAAGGCCGCATTGCAGACGGGAGCTTCCTTCATTGAACGGTTGGCTGGAGCACCCTAAACACCAGACGGGTACTCACACCGCGACCGGCGATATGCAACGCCTACCGAGCCCATGATATGTCTCGCAACTCGTATAAGAAGAGACTCGAGAGGCTCAATTCCTGCAGCAACCTTCTCTCGGACTCTCCTCAAACAAGATGCGCTTTTCTCTCTCTGTTTTCATCGCTACCCTCGCCGCCTCGGCTTTCGCTGCTGATCCTCTGGTCATCTCGACGCCGTATGTCTGCAGTGCTGCGTATGGTCTATGGGAGCTAACATTGTCCCAGGACCGACGCTCGCCAATGCGAAACCGGTATCGTCGAGTGGACGGGTGGCGTTGGTGAGTGCCTATTCAGCTTGACCGATCTACAAATCCTGACTAAATTTCATCGGCAGCGCCATTCGACTTGGTATGAATAGTCTATTCAACTTGCAGGTCTTGCGTCTCACGATATCCTGCAAAATCGATGTGTAACAGACGTGAGTAGATTGCGTGAAATCGTGTCCCCACTGTGATACTGACAATGAACATCCCAGCCGGAGGTTTGACGGGACTCACGAGACCATCAACGACATCCAGGACCAATTCTACGATATGAATTACAATCTCCCGTCAGGTGGGTTGCTCGTTTCGCCGGTGTACCCTCCTTGGGTGTATAGCTCATAATCATGCCATTGATGCCATCTATTCTCGTAGGCACTGTCATCACGCTCGAGATCGAAGACGCCGTGGGTGACAAGGCCGCGTCTGGGGCGTACACTGTCCAGCCGAGCAGTGCGTTCAATATTTATCTTGCAACGATATGTGATCATGAGTTGACACCATAAACAGCGCAAACCGGGTGCTTGTGAGCTCGCGGCTGTGAATGTAGTCAACCGCTTTAGTCACTTCTTTGGGTCGTTGTCCTTCTATGATGCGACATCGTTCCATTCGATAGATCCTATGTTAGCTATGCGATAATGCTCATCAACACTGTGGTACTATTTCGTCCTCATGCTCTTAAAAACTACTAGTGCCAACTCAAGATCCGATGCACTGCGGGAACGCAGGAGGTACTGATTATACTATCATTTGGAAGCTGGATAGTAGCTGAAGAGCCTTTCGAGTACATCCACTCGTCGGAATACCGATCCTGCGATACTAGCTATTCAAGGTCGCGTGACGTGCATATGTTATTTGTGGTCACACCTTCGCAACCTCCCGCGTTCAGGCGCCCAGTCACGTCAGGCATTTGCTTTCGATCTTCCATCATACACACAGTGGTTCGTGTTCCCCCTTAGATGATCATACTGCAGTTGCTCGCTTTAACAAAAGCAGTGTGCATCAGTCTCGCAAGGTGACGTGTTCAAGAGGGCGGCATTGACTTACGACCAGGTTGGACAACGAAGTTCCCGGTCGGCGCCGTCTGGCCCAGCGCGTCGAAAACCTGCAGTGAGACCGTTTGTCCTGCAAGTCTCCGAACATCAGTCATAATTCGCGTAGAGAATCTCATTGAGTTCAGGAAGACTATAAACGTGCCTTGGTGGATGTTGGTCAACCAGGAAAAAAAGGTCTGATTGGCGTTGGTCTGAGGAATGTCGGAGAACCACTGCCTGATGCGGTTATCCTTCAAAACGCTGTGAACGCATCTCAGTGAGCCCATACGAGGAGACATGTTCTCGTGCAGGAATATGATTAAACTTACGTCTACAGGAGTGTGAAAGAGACTCAGGTCAGCGAGTTCTCCGAGTCGGTCGCAGTTCGATCAAAGACCACTTACCAGGACGTATGGCTCTACAATCAAGTTATAGTGATCGGTAAGTCCACTCGAGCATGCTCTACTATGAACGACGAGGCTGCTAACCTTGACCTCCTACCCACACGATCTGAGTGATGTCACATTGGAAGACGAGCGGCCTAGTACGACATCAACACTAAATATCGCATTCATCCTGGGGGACATGTAACTCACGGTGTGTTTATCAGGATCAAGTCATTGGACGGGATAGCAAGGGCGACAGTAGCAGCGATCAATCCCACACCCAGAGACTTGGCGAAGTGCATATTGTCAAAGACGAATAGTACAGATGTGGAGAACAGAACTTTCAATGTGAGTGCTGAACCTGTTCTCAGGGCTTTGAGGCTGAGGAATCGCGACTTCATAGTCCGAGTTTTATAGGGCCCCTCGTCAGCGGCAGAAGAGCATGCCCAAATAACAAACCGATGCACCCCGAGTACGCATACCTCAGGGCGCGTCAGGTTTGTTCGAGGTCTATTACCCGGACGTACTGCGAACATTCGCTTCGTAATAGGATCACCGCATTTGGACATCGAGAAGGCACTGGTCTGTACCTCCCTATAGTCTACTTCGGTCTTCCGCTCTCACACGGGCATGTATCAGTACACATTCTGGGCTTCCAACAGAAACGGAGTGTGTTACAAGCACTCGGGAAGAGTATGTATGTCTGCGGTGTGAGGAGTTATGCCACGACTCCGGATCTATCATGGGGAAGTTCACATCGCATTCCATGCGAGCTATTTAATCAAACGGTTTCCTGTTCGTTCGTATTCCTGGACTACGAAGTAGAACAGGTCTTAGGGGGAGAAATAACGCCTCAAGTGACGGTAACGTCACCCCCACGTGTAGTAACATCTGTGACTCCCTCTCGCGATTGCCCGCAGACTTAAGCGCTTTGTGGCGCAGCTTATTCATGTTTATCCCAGTCGCCTTGGGGACGTCTCGCTGAGTTCTTTCAGTACCACCATGTCGTCGTCCATCCTGCATCTTCCGCCTCTGTCATCCGCTGCCTTTTCTCGGCCGTCATCGAAGCCGTTGAGTACGCACATCTCTTTTATCTGCCTGCCCATTTCTGACCGATCGTTGCAGTATATCATGGTGATTTGTCCTGCGTTGTTTCGAGCCCCCCTCGTGTCGGTTTTGACGGGTTGGGTATGGTTTTAACTTCGAAACTCGCTCTCGCGGAACTTGTAGCGCCCCGCATCTCTCCATCGAGTGCTCAGTCTGTGGCAGCGGAGTTATCAAGACGTAGGTTCTATATCCTTGATGAACACTTAAACGGTTTGCACAACGGCTCTGATATAGCTCTTGATGTGTCTCGGCATGCCGATGAGGGCTCCGCGCAGGTGCAAAGCCTTGGTATGTGGTTTCTTCTTTGTGAGTATCGCTAGCAACTCTGTTCCCTTGCCATACTAATACCACAATGACGTTCAACGATGTTTAATGACGATTCAACCAACGTTTAATGACGATTTAATCAACGTTTAACATGCCCTCGTATCGCGCCGTATACAACGTATATCATGGTGTACCTTGCAACCTGTTTGATTGCTCTCCGTGTTCGACTGGGTTATATCTCATGGAATGTGTCCATCTGCTCTGTCAGAACTTCACGCCCTCTACATGGTGCCGGTGATGATCGATGATCGATGAAGCAGGGTTGTCTACGGCCCTTGCCCCGCTGTGTTGGGCATTCTCATCTCCATATAATATTTCAGTTGAAGACTACACGTTTCTCTCATATGTTAAGTGGTGTCATGCAGGCCGGCGAGTTGAACGCTGAACGTTGATCATTCGAGCTCCCCACGGCGAGGTCACTAGCGTGTATACCATCTGCAGTTCTTAGCCCAAGCTCATTCTGTGAGGATCACTTGCTTCATTAAGGTAGCAGGCCTTGCTGCTCAGCGCTCATCGGTGCTATTACGATCTATCGTATTTTTTTATATTTTGTTTGTAGTCCAGGTCTGCCCGGAGGGCCGTGCTATGCTAATACGACTGTCCTAGGAACACTTATCTATGCAGCGCCTGCCACACCGCCGTGCCGCGGAAGGATCATTGGAGATTATTAGGGACATCACCGCACTTCTCATCTCCCAGGCTTCTATTCAGTTGGCGAGGGTACAGTTTTCCACTGCCGAGGTCGCACCCGAGCACACCGTCAGCCCCGTTATGCCTGCATTAGTGTGCGAAAGAAGACGTACGGCCATGCTGAATAACAAACGGCGCCGAGTTCGCTTCCTCTCTCGCTTCGTCGTCAAGGGATAATGTGACAATAGTATCTAAACCCAGCCAAGCCATTATCAGCATGCACATGGAGGAGGGGACTCGAAGTATGATTCATGTGTGAGTTAGAATGATTGGTACTCACATTCCCTTACGTTCGTTGGCCAGGTGAGATTATGTGTCTCGGCAGGGAGTCCCCCGAACTCTTGAATCGGCTGTCCATCCACAAGGACGCTGAACGCATAAATAATAAGCATGTATAACTTCGCGACCCCGAATTAGGGAACTATCATACTAACCGCTGTAACGTTACGTGGCCGTGATTAGTTTAGCTAGGCATACAAAGATGACATACACGGGGACGCACCAGGAAGAAGAGCCCTACGTGCCGCAATTAGAAAGTAGTGAGTAACACCGCCGTTTCCGAAGCATTCTACCAATTACACTTACCCGTGCCACCATGCCAGGTAATCAGCGTGGGCTCGCATTGCCTTGCGATAGCTCTGTAAACGTTCTGTCAGAAGCGGTACAGAAACACGCGATAACCCCGCTTACGGGGTATCTATGGTAAGAGGTTCTTGCGCAAACACGGACGAGGCCATCGCCGCCATAGCTACTGCGAGGTTAAAGATTCGGGAAAGCATGTCGCTTCTGTCAGTGAGGGAGTGGGTGTCGTATGCGAAAGAATCGTCGATGGAGGTTGACGCAGAAGGATCAACCGGTGTGGGCGGGCCCGTACGATGATGGTACTTGTACCTTTCTATGATGCTCAGCAGGCTCCACAGAGAGGAGTACTGGGTTCCGGCCGCGCGAGGCGCCACCTAGACAACAAACGTGGGCGGCCCAGTCCCATTCTGAAGATTCGACTGCGGCATGAATCCGACTGCGACCTGTCAAACGCTGCCACAGTAACGCCTAGAGGGTGCCTACACCGGGAGGGACTGGTATGTATCTACCACATGACATCCCCGTGCCCAGATCGCAGTCAAAACCGTTCACAGTTCTACTTCACGGCACTGCCCCAGCGGCTACATCAACCCGGTGGGGATGCACAGTTGACGCACTCCCAGGCGACACCGGCGAGGCGCGAATACATAGAATGCACTCACATCGGCTGGTTTAAGCCGTTATCTGCATGCTTGATCGGAATAAGCTTCCGGGCCCCAGAATTGTACGTGTACAGGGCCTCAGATGAGTTGTATTGAGACGGTCGAGGCTTTTCGGTGCCTTTGGACGGAGCTTTTACATCGCTTCCAGCTGGGAGATGATGCAGCGAGGTTGAGCACTGAGGTATCCATATAGCCAGTACAAAAGTGTACACCAGATTACTTCGGTGCGTGTGTCTCGGGTTTGTGGCACGCACCGAGTGGCGCGATCTGACACGATCACGTGGGTGCGATGAGCATCGCTCGCTGCGCGGGACGCGTCTGTGGCGTCTCGCGTCCTTCACCAGTAGAAGTATGAACCCGACCGATTCGTTGGTACTTAGCATGCGCAAATTAGACGGAGCGTCGTGGGGAACATAGAATGTGTTTGTGTGGCGACCACATATGGAATAATTTCAGGTACTCGAAAGTCTACAGAACTCTGTAAGTCAATGACGACCGCCCCCGCCCCGTAATATGCATTCGTTTGATCCTGGATGCAGGATGGTAGCTTATATGAGCGTGCAGTTGCTCGCTATGAATGATATCAGCTCGTTGAGTCCTTCATCACAGAAAGAGGGAGAAACGCACATCCCTGGAGGACAGTGAACGGTGCGCTTAGAACAAATTGCTGGATCGCGTCGATGAGTGCGAGCGTGATCACAGAGCCTGAGCTCCTAGCGTCAGCAGAAAGCTGTAGTGGTAGCACCAAGACTATATGACGCACCTGCGGGAACATTGGTGTTCCAGTTAAAGGCGTTCGAGCCAAGAGTGCCGAACGACTCAATGACCTCGTTGTCACGCTGGAACCTATGCCGCAGATTTACAAGAAAGATCAGGATACATGGCTATGAGTCTCCAAGGCTATGAGGGACTCACTCCTGTAAGAGAGGTGCGGCTTGTCAGTAAACTAAACGGCGAGACAGGGTTGGACGGTCAACTTACCAAAAAGTACGAGGCTGGGCGGGAAGCGTTCAAAGGTCAGCAAACTGAGTTGATAGGCCGACATATAGGATCAACTGTACCCACGTTGGATCCTCCGCGTGCGGGGGAGCATTCCGGAGGGGGCTGTCCCGCAAGTGCGCCATTTCGGGATAGCCCACGAGTTCTAAGTATCGCCGCGCCGTCGTGCAGAGTCGGTCCTGCGCGGACGCTCTCATCTCGCCCACGCAGTTCTGCATCCTGCCGGTGTCGAGTTAGCTGTGGGACGCAGATCGTATGGCGCAACGTCGGACGGTCTATCCGTGCGGTAGCTCAGCAGCCCGGACACCTCAATATTGCGCCTCCATCGCAGGTACGCGGTGCGGGGATGTTGCGGATGCCCTCCCCCCTCCGCTGTGGACCGGTGGTTTCGATGCCTGAGCTACATGAACGTCGGGCATGATGAGCGGTCCGCATAAGGCTAGTATAGCAATCTTTAGGCTCTGGTGAAGTTGACAAGCAATGTGACGTAGCGGCGTATGCAATTATGATGTCTATCTCTGGTACTGGGTCCGTACGTATACAAATAATTACGAAACATTTCTACACATGTGCATATACGAGGAACAAGGTACCGTAGCTGATTTCTCAACGTTAATATGCGATTACACCACAATCAAGTCCCGTGAACAGTCGGGTTTCCCAGCGAGTTCTTCAGGCTCAATACCAGAGTCTTTGCATTCGACAGCATGCACGATCTCGAAGCACTCAGTCTGTGCTACCAGCCAGTCCCATAATGTTTCGCCTGAGGATCGCGCTAGTAAAGCCATGGGGACGTCATTGACCCGACCTCGAGAATCAAGAAGCTTCGTTGCATCGTTAGTGGATGTCCCCTTTGCGAGGCTGATAATAGAGACATACTTTTCCATTCATGCCCCCTGCCCGGAGAGCAGTTGCGGCAAAGAGCGGGGTTACTACGCCCTTCGAAACATTCTGCGTAAACATATTCTACAGGTCGCGACAGGTGCGTGAATGTCGTCAGCTCATGGGTCATAGCCGCGTTCACTGTGATTGCGAAAGTATTGGCCTTCGACGTACCGAGATGATCGTACCAACGCCTTTAGTATGTCTTGTAAGCTCTGTGTATACATTTCCTGGACCGGGAGCACTTTTAATTGTCGCTTCACGAACGGGTCCACGTTGGAATCATACCTGGGTTGACGGCTAATGACACAATGCCTTGGTCCCTATATTGGTCGGCCATCTCCATAGCAAATAGTAAATCACCCTTAACACGACAGATCAGCTCCACGTCCAGTCAAGTCTGTCCGTGTCACATACTAGCTTCGACTGCTGATACAACTCGGTGGGTGTACGCCTTCTCCGCACAGGTCCATCCATCAACGTCGTGTAGTCAATGCGACAAGATTGGGGCAGCGTGCATGTGTAGTGTATTACGCGCACTTTGTCAGGCTGGGGCATGGCTCGCGTTGTGGTTAGGAGGACGGGTAGAAGAAGCTGTGTTAGGTAAAAGTGTCCAAGGACGTTGACGCCGAATTGGTAGTCGTAGCGTTGTCGCGTGAGCAATGCAGCGGGAGGAGACATCACGCCACTGCGATTCATTTGGTTGTCAGCGAATGGGAAGCCTGGTACGGACATGTGGAACTTACGCATTATTGATAAGTACGTGGAGGTACTGTTCGTGCCTGTTCGTTCATGCAGACGCAAACTTTGTAGTGAACACATTCCATCACCAAACACATATAAAAATCCCGCGTACCTCATGAATTCAATGGCCGCCCGGCGGACTGAGTGCAGGTCGGAGAGATCGAGTGGTAAGAGATGGATCATTTCGGACACCCTCCGTAGTTGGTCAAGGGCCATCTGTCCGCGTTCCCGATTCCGAGAGGTGATGTACACCTTTGCGTTCCGTGAAAGCAGAATCTAGGGTCATTCTCAGTCAACAGTTCATTGTGTAGCCTGGTGAACGTCACTTTGGCAGTTACAAATCCTGGTCACAAGCACACCGTCAGCCGTGGCTCATGGCTTGATGACCATTCGTTCGCAAACACCCACCTAGGCCCGTATTTCCACCCGTGATTAGAAACACTTTCCCAGATTGGTCCGGCATGTCATCGACAGTCCAGTCTGCTTGGGGTGTCAGGTAGTTCCTGCGTGTAGCCATATGAGTATGTTCCGAGTGAGATGAGACATAATTTCTCGCAGGCTTGATATATACCATCGATGCTGTGGCGAGCTGTCCGCAGAGCCGGCACTATACAGCGCCCAAGCATCAAGGACCAAAATGGCCCCCTCATGTGAGGGCGTCTGGATCCCGCGCCCGTACTGGTGCGGTGTGCACGCATGAAGCACGGCGTCATATTTCTTCGGGTGTTCTCTGAGCGTCCGATGTTTACCAAAATTTAAATAGGGACGATATACGCACTCCACCACACCCGGCATATGACAATGGGGCATGATGAGCTTAGGCCCTCGGGGTTGCGGTAGTCATAGCCAGCTGTGAGACGGCCTGGATACTATTGGAAGAGGGTGTCAGGGTTCGTCCCTTTGGTTTGATGGGACATAAGTAACGCCAGAATTATGTAGTAAGGCTATGTATCCTCAGCGCGTTCTGTCCCTTGGCCGGAGGAGAAGCTGATTTACCGTTTGAACTTGGTATTTTCGGCTTCGAGCCCGAAACATTTACGACAGGGAAACCTCTTGGATTGTCGGTATAGTTTACCTGCGGTGATGTATGCGCCTGAAAAGACGAGTAGTGTCAAGTTTGTGTTGAGCGTACACGCGAGCTATGACTTGGACTGAAAACGCAGCATGCAGGCTGGGCGTTACATAATACAGACGCTCAACGAGCGCTTAAGCGCTGAGGGTGCGTTCTCCAAATCTTGATGGTTGGTAGACTCGGATCACACTATTCAACTCCATAACGAGAAGAGCATGCGTATCCGGTCAGTATCAAGCACCGTCCTTCACCCTGACCGCGAGTAAGCAAAACCTATACGAAGCGGTGCTGGTGGGCGGCGAGTCCGACTCGTAGACAACACGCGCGCCGTATACTTACGCCATTATAACAGCCTTCTGCCTGGCTGTGACCATTCAAATTCGGCGTGAGCGGGGTCATTGCCTTGGCCGCGCGCTGGTGATGGTCCTGGTTACCATCGGAAGCTCCCGGTGTCACGGTACTGCCTCCAGAATTGCTGGGCTGCCTTTCTGACTTTATCGTTCTTCACGTGCAGTTTATAGGTCCAACGAACTTGCAGTGACGAAGTTGGCCTCTGGTTCCTCTCTCTGTGTCCACCGGCTGTCTGGTGTCTCTGCTTCTCATCTGTGTAGCTTGTCTTCCTTTATGATGAGGACGGCTTGGAATTCTCTGGATTTGTTTGCATGGTTTGCATTGGTCTCTGCTTCTACCTTGCCTGTGCAAGCACTCCCACGGACAAGGAGCCTTACTCTTCCATTGGCCAAATCCTCTTACAAGATTTCGGCGAGAGATGGTAGCGACGTTGTGGGTGGAACGGTGGGACTCGGTGATCAGCAGGACTTGTAAGTATTTCTACGTATCTCTTGCAGTCGGCGTGAGTAACTGAGAATGGTTGCAGTTTCTATACAGTGGCCCTGACGATTGGCAATACGACTACAACCGCGAATCTTGGTACGTACTGCACTTGACGTGTCATGCTAACAGCACTGAGATCATACTTCTACATGCATCAGACACCGGGTCTGCCGACCTGTGGGTCATAGATTCGGCATGCCTGACGCCAGTGTGTGAGAATTCAACTGCTACGCGATATGATACAGCTACCTTCCGTGAAAGCGGCGGCACCGTGCAGCTCAAGTATGGGGATTCTACGACTGGCACTCATGCCAATGGTGTTGTTGGGCGCGACGATGTCACGATTGCCGGTCTCGTGATGAAGAATCAAACACTGGCCGCCGTGTCTGACACAGACAATTCTGCTGTAGTGAATAATGCCGCGGGCATTGTCGGACTCGGTTTTTTCTCCCAGAGGTTAGCTTTTCTGCCTTCTGCGGTATTTCTACAGCTAAGGATCGTACCGATTCGTAGCTTTGTCCAAGCCAGTGTCATCAGCGCAGAGGTATAGACACGCGATCAGCATCTATATAAGTATGCAGGTTCACAGGGCGTTCTACAGATCCAAAACATTGGCAGCGGGACAGATACCTTCGTCGAACAAACAGCCAACTCCGGGCCCGTGGTGACCCGTCTGGCCTTGTCAGGTGCCATTGCTGAGCCTATGTTCTCCGTAGGGTCCTTTCACATTACCAATTAACCCCTGATACTCACACTATCACAGATAATGCTACAGCGAGATACCATTGACGTCTCGGGAGAGGGAGTGATCACAATTGGTGAATTACCAAAAGGGATCGACAATTCCTCCCTCACATGGGTCCCAGTTCGTCTCTATGACAGTAGTGTTGGTGGCCTCGACCCGCCTTCATTTGCACCCCAGGAAGTGTATCCCTTGTAAGTGGAGACACTTTCGAGTATGGTCAACATGAAGTAGTTCAAACACATATGACAGGCGCTGGGAAGTCGAACTGGACGGGGTATTTCTGGATGGTCAAGAGCTTCCGCTCTCGACACAAACAGCGACCGGTATCCCTAACCCGTCACTATCCGCTCTCATTGACACAGTGAGTGTACATTCTTCCGTACATACACTGCCATGTTTCTAATAGTTGCGGTAGGGCAATTCGCTATTGCGCGGGCCTACCGATGTCGTGAATAACATCCTTAGCAAGGTATCTCCTGCGTTTGCAGCTGACTCGAGCGCTCGCCCCCTTCTCCCCTGCACTGATGGACACGAGCTCGCTTTCGGAATCGGGGGGAAGAGGTTCCCGGTCGACCCTCGCGACTTTGTAGCGCAGGGCCCAGTCGACAATACTGGCACACCACAGTGCTCCGCCGACAATATTGTAGGCACGGACGCACCCCAGTCGGGTGCACTCTTCAGCTGGAATATCGGCGACCCTCTCATGAAGAGCACCCTCGTCGTGTTCTATTATGGAAACATGACTCATCCATCGGTCGATCCCCCTCGCATGGGCTTCCTGTCGCTCGTCCCGGCAAACGCGGATGATTTGTTAGACGATGCGGTGACCGCTGCGCAGAAGGATGGCGGGAGGTTCGAGAGTGCGTTGCTGTCTTGTTTAACCTCTGCGTTTTGCGCCTGATGCAGAACTATGACTACCAGGTACAACCGACGCTGCGCCCACGGCCAGCAGTCTCATCCGCCAAAGCGATGTTCTGACGACTGCTACAACAACGGCAGGCTCCGGGACGGCATCGGCCAGCGGAAGCGCGACAGGAAACAAGGCCAACGGCCAGGCCACTGGCAGCGCAACCTCGTCTAACGGCGCGCCAACCTCGACCCAGCCGAACGCCGCATCGTCGCTGTACCCCCAACGTGCACAGAACGGAATCCGGACCATGGTATTGCCCCTTGCTCTCTCCTTGCTTCTGTCGCTCTCTATGCTGTGAACATTGGTCGTCTTACTATCATGGATTGTGGGGCTAGTTTCATTAATAGGGTTAAACAACATAATGTCTGACTTTGCATAGTATCACGCCTGGCAACGAATTAAGCATGATTTTTACGTCGAGTCCTGTTCCCCCTCTATCTGAAGGGCGCTTACTACTATCCGACTCATCCGAGTCGTGGTAGCACCCGAACTTTGAACGCTGAGTACTAGGAATAAGACTCAACAACGGTAAGTATTGAAGTGCACTCGGGCCTCCTGTTACACCATCATTCGCTGCATTTCGTCGTCGACTAGTAAATAACAAACAAGCGCCGAGTGCACGCCTTGAACCTGAGCTTGAACCTAGACCTGGGACAGGCTTGACGTGGACACCTGCTGCTCTCCTTCAACGCTCCGCACGCCATCCGGAGATTTCGGGCATCGCCAACACGAGCGTGACATGCATGTGAGTACAAAGGGATAATGGCCATTGAACTTGCTGATTATTTGCGTTCGGGTTCAGGTTTCTCGCATCTGTTCGCCCCAAAATCTCTTCGAGAAATACGGAGCAACTCCCCTCTGCGTTATCTCGCCTGAGTCTATCGATACATGAGCACGGTATTTGTCGGTTTCGCTTCCTTTTATTGAAGTATTAATTGGCATTTTGACGTGGGATGTGTAGCTATTTGTGAACCCGCTCGTCGAGTAGGCCTTCTTGAATGTGTCGTAAGGACGACATCCACACCTTGGTTTTGACCACCAGCAATCTCAAATGGTTCAAATATCTTAACTCTGGAAAGGACCAAGACGAAGGCCGCATGGCGTGCACAAATTGTTTTCAGCTCTTTCGCCAACTGACGACCGTCATGGAGACCAATACCAGTCTGCCGGAGCATACACATGGACCGTGCACACTCTCTGTCTTACGCCTGTCTTGCGTCACCTCACCAAACCCCGCAGTGACGGAACCTTCTGTCTTGTGTGCGTTAAGACTCTCCCGCTATGCTATGCCGGTGCTCCATGAACCACCGCCTCTGCGATGCCTGCTGCTGGCTTGTGGGCCCTCGTCTTGGCCACCCTGCCTACGCTCGTTACCAGTCTCCCTCTCACTCACAGGAGGCTGAAGTCAAAGAGGGACGGTTCTTCGTTTTCGTTCACTGACTACGCTCCTTCAAGTTGGAAGCCACTTTCAAGAAGTCAGGATCCCGGCACGATCGCAAGCGGAAGTGTCGACTTGGGGAACCGGGATGATGTGTGAGTACCGTAACTAATTCACTAGCAGGACCCTATCGACTGACATACATCGGAATGCGCAGATTTTACACCGTTTCCGTCACCATAGGTAGCACAACTACACCCCTAAACATAGGTATGTTTTGCACCTCCATCAGCCTCTTCATCGCTTTCTCACTGCCTGTCTTAACCGACATAGATACTGGCTCTAGCGACCTGTGGATTATAACTGCGGACTGCCATACTACAGAATGTGCCTTATCAAACGCTCCGCGGTACAACCAGCTCGAGTCTGGTAGCCTCCAACCCAGTGCCACCGCCGTTGACCTTAAATATGGAGAGTCATCAACCGGGTCGTATGCCCGTGGCTTGGTCATGCGAGATACGGTGTCTATCGCAGGACTGACCATCCAAGATCAAGTTCTTGCTGCTGTGGACGACACCGACAACTATGCCATCACCAACGGGGCTGCGGGAGTCCTAGGGCTTGGGTTCCCCGCTCAGAGGTATGCGCCATATGACTGCGACTGAATTGCTCGGTTGACCGCTCTCTTAGTTTCGTTCAGGTAGCCGCATCGAAATCTCAGGTGACTACGTCGCATGCGCAGAATATGGTTGCATAGGAAAGCTAACGTCGCACTTAGGACCATGCGACCTTTAGCAGCGATACCATCATCAGCCAAATGGACAAATTCGGACCCCTCATTCCCCGTCTAACACTATTGGGAGTCATTGAAGAGCCGTTATTCGCGGTATGTACCATCCCCTTCGCACTCCTTATCCGCTTGTGCTGACATCTTGCAGATCACTCTCCAGCGCGATACAATCGATGTTTCGGGCAAGGGCGAACTCACCATCGGAAGGCTGCCAGATGGCGTCGACGAGTCCAGTATTACTTGGGTTCCCGTCCGACGCTACGCTCCCGCCGATGGCGGGCTTTCGCCCCCGTCATTCGCTCCCGACGAGATCTACCCAACGTACGTTTCGCAAATGTACGCTGTAGACGTGTTTCAAATCCTTCCCTGTGCAGGCGCTGGGAGGTCGAGATTGATGCGGTATACCTGGACGGGGAACGGCTACCTGAGTCCACACAACAAGCGGATGGCATCCCGAAGCCGTCTCTTTCAGGCCTCATCGATACAGTGAGTAAAACGCACTCCCTTACCCTCACATGTTTCATAACACACATCTGCGACTCAGGGGAACTCCCTCATCCGTGGCCCCTCCGGCATCGTGAACACCATCCACAACAGCGTCTCTCCGAAGTTTGCCGCAGGCTCGTCGGCCCGACCGCTCCTACCCTGCTCCGCGGCACACACACTCGCCTTCCAGATCGGCGGCAAGATGTTCCCCGTCGACCCGCGCGACTTCGTCGCGCAGGCGACTCCCGGCGACGTCTCAGAATGCATCGCAGACACCGTCGTCGGGACGGACGCGCCTAGTACCGGGGCTCTGTACAGCTGGAACCTGGGCGATCCGTTCCTCAAGAGCAATCTTGTGGTGTTTTACTACGGGAACCTGACACATCCGTCTGTGGACCCGCCGCGCATCGGATTCATGTTGCTCGTACCGCCGGATGCCGATGAACGTCTTCGTGGGGCGGTCGAACGTGCGCAGAATGCCGGTGCTTGATGGCAGCGCAAGCAAGGAATGGCTTTACCCCGGACAGTCTCTAACATAGTCACAACCAATCTGTGATACATCCCCCCTTTGTTCTCGGACATGTACAACATCATTACTGCTTGCTTCATTGTCAACTGCCTGAGATTCATGAAACCCACTGCTTACTACGATGCTCATGAGCGTACTTTCATGCGAATGCCAATGCATGTTGGGCAAAATGCATATTTTGCGGCGCCTCAGCCACCGGTGAGGGGAAAAGGGGAATTCAAGCAGAGTACCGCAAAAGCGCGCAATGCGCGAGTCCTGCGTGGCCTTGCGGCGGAGTGCGGGAGTCCTGAGCCGGTCGCGCGTCGGAACGTATCAGCCCGCTGCTTGGCCAGATGTGTACAAGATAGAATATTTACGTCAAAAGATAACACTGCACATCCAAACTCACTAGCACTAGCTGAGTTTCAGGTTGGGGACACTTCAGAGTCCATCACGCACGTACAGGTAGAATAGTGTCGACGTCCGAGTTGGGCGAACCACGTTGGCGCTTTGGAGTCACTGACGCGTTACATTTGTCACGTCTGGTGCCGGACTCCAGCATTCAAGTATTAGAGCTGAGCCTCCCAAACCTATTTCTGGTGCACTTTACTAGGGTTCTTAGAGTGCCTGAAGCACCAAAAATGGGAGATTTAATAGGTAGGCCGCGCCCGACAATTCAGCGTGACCAGCCACTGTGACCGTCTTCCTCGGATGGCGGGCGCTTGATGCTGCTCGTCTTGCGCATCTTGACCGCGGTGCGTGTTTGAATCTACCTCCTCCTGAGCTATGTTCAGTCGCTTTCTGGTTCTGCATAAAACTGTGGAAGTGCGTATGTGCTTTTCAGCGCTGATGCGGCTACATGCGACACTCTGCGGCTCCGCGTCGGGCCTGCGCGACTTTTACCGGTGTGCATACCGGTGAGCCCAAACATAAATACGCGTGCACGTGGTCGCGTCGGGCTGCAATAAACAACCACCTCGGAGGCGGCGGGCAAGGTACAGCTTGAAGCTGAAGGTGTACCCCCAAAATGGTCAAAGTAGGTAGGTTCTTGATATCATAACAGCTATGGTGCGGCTGCTCACGTATAGCTATCCCTAGCCTGTGGTCAATCCGGTCAACGGACTCTGTTGCCCGAGACTCGAAGTAGCAGCATGCGTAGGTAAACGCCCTCTGAATCAAACACGCTCACGCTTTCTTGCCTCTGTGACAGCTGGATTTCGCCTGGGCCATGAACGATACTCCGATAAAGGCATCGACATTGGACTGCCCTCAACCTCCTGGGATGCGGAAGAGGACATACAACGACATATTTGCATCGAGCAGGAGGTGACAGATACCTGCTAACGGCGCACGCCTTCGTTGTTAGCACGCACCCGCATCCGCATTCTCCTCCGCCAAACGAGGATCTTTCATCTCGCCCGACGCCCCGCGTGCCGTGTTCTGACACCCGCACGATCGCCATCAGACACAAGTGCCCCACACGCAAGCGAGCCTGCACTACCCCCTGCGAATGCCGGTAGTTAGGCTCTCCCAGTGCGTAATGAAATCAGACCGCGCACTCGTGTCGACTATCATGCAGCGTTGCGGGATTGGCCACTGTCCATGGCGTCCGGGTGCGCTTCGTTGCCGCCCGTCCGGACTCCGCGTTTAGTGCTGCTAGCCGGTAGCATCGACATATCATTATGCATCTAGCGTCCCATGGCCTGCCAATCGCGGCGCGCTGGACCACGGTGCGCAAGGGTGGGCTGCTCGCGATACCGATATTAACTGATAGATAGATAGGTGAGCGGGTGAGACACGCAATCCGGGAGCTCCGAGTCCGAGCGGGGTCGCGTCCGCCGCCCGAGTCCTGCATCTGACATCAGACTCACCCGCTGACAATGATGCAATTTCATGAAGCTAAGTAGAGTGGAGCAATATCAACTCAGGGGGAGTATTCCGAATCAAACTCAGCGAGGAGGGCCGCGGGCGCGGACGCCTCCGCGAGCCTCCAGCGGGGTGCGCCTTGGCGTCGCGGCGTAGCACGGTGTCTCCCCGCGGCCGGCAAGTATACTGGACGGCGGCGATACTGCGAAGAAGGGGAAGACGTGCGCGTTCGCGCGTTGGCGGATCGAACGCACCGTCCCGGCTCCCCGCTCCCTGTCACCCACTGATAAATGTCATTAAGCTCCCGGCTACTAGCCAGGAGGTCGCGATCGCCAGGGGGATGAACATAGCGCATATGATAATGATAGTGCACAGAGAGAGAGTGTCGAGTCGTGCGAGGCAGACCGCACGCCCGAACCCCGAACTTCCGACTGTGCACACCAGCCTGTGCCGCCCAAAGTCCGGCACGCCGCCCTAGAGAGCCCGATGGAGCAAAGAAGGCAGGATCCTGCGCGCGCGCGAACGAGTCTAATAGTCATACGAGGAGTGTACATTGAATGTGCGCAGGCTGGAGATGAGCGTGTCATGTCGATCGTACCTGGCTCCGGCAATGTGACGGTATATACATATATATAGCAGCAGCGTCGTCGACGCATCGTCCAATGTTGAACGTTGATAGCTGGTATTAATATGGCGGCGGCGGCGGCGGCGCAGCGGGACGTCCGACGTCGACGTCCTGAGATCGCCCTCGCCCTCGCACAATCCCCGTGCATGTCCAACATCCAGTATCCAATCCGCACTCGCTCACAGCAGTCGAGCCGTGCTCTCGAATCCGGAAGCCCGTGCCCGCGAAGCACGAACCGTGGGCCTTCGACGCTGCGCAGGCGTAGGCGTATCGTATCGCCGACGCGATACCGGCCGGTAGCGCGTCCGCACCACATATGGCAGCCCCCGCCCCCAGCCTGCGCTGCGCCCCATTCTAGGTGCGCGCGCCCTGCGTGCGCAGCTGCGAAATAAGCTTAAGGCCGGCGTAAGCCCGCGCCGGCAGCGTGCCAGTGCTTCGCGCCCCGTTTCGTCATTCGTCACTCGCCTTTCGCGCCGCCTGCCGCCTGCCGCCTGCTGCCTGCCGCCTGTGCGCGGGGGTTCTAGCGGGGCTGATGGGATAGAACTTCAGAAGCAAGCGGGAGTGAGGGAGGGCGTGTGTGCGTGCGGGGGGTGACCGGTGACGTGCGGGGTGGACGGGCGGATGTGGTCTGTGCATTGACAATGACAGTAAGTGGACGGTGCGAGATACGAAATACGAACGAGGCGGGGAGGGGGAGTGGGGCGGTCGCGTGCCCGTCCTGAGGCCTGAGGCCCGAGCGGTCCAAGCCGGGGTTCGAGCACGTCGAGACTCGACTCTGGCTCGAAACCCATCGCACAAGCTCGCGGCGCCGACGCGAGGCTACGGGGCAGCGAGAATCAGGGCGCGAAGGCGTACGTATCCCATCACGTCCCGGGCGCGCGGCCGCCAGGCCCGTGTGTTGCCGTCTTTCGAAGGGGGCGAGGGAAGAGGGAGAAGGGGCGAAGGCGATGGGTGGACGGGTGCCGTAAGGGCGTCATGGTTGGTGCGGGGGTGCCCACGTCCGTCTGGGGGCCGTACGTGTTGCTGTTGTTACTACTAGTGGATTTCGGGGCGTTGGCGCGGCAGGAGTGCATTGATGCCATATGGGGGGAGGGTAGGGCGTAGGGGGTGCGGGAGGTGCAGCGGGCTCGATGGGGGCGCGTCCCCGAGAGCGGGGCTCGATGCTGCTAGAGAAGCCAGGCGATACGGTATACCGGTCGCCCATAGCATCATCCACCGAGGTCATCCACAGCAATGGCATGACCGGCAAGACTTTCCAGGACATGTCGACGTTGAACAGGCCAACCACACACCTATGAAGAAGACAATGCTTCGTCCGTACGAGGCTACGAGGCTGCGTGCGCGTCCATGCGCACGTCTCCCGGCCGCTATCAATGGTCCCCGAGTCGGCACCCACGGTACGCCTACTGCTGACTTGCACCTGTCTTGGAATCCAATCCAATCCGGTCAGCTCAGCACAACAAGCACTCAACCACACCGACCACACACGACGCCTACCGCAGGAACGTTACCCCAAATGTCCATCTCTCTCTCGCGCGCGCACGGTCACGCCCCCCGCAAACCTCAAACCGCAAACCTAAATCGCCAACCGCAAAGCCTTTCTCACTCAGCCCCGCACCCAGCCAGCCAGCCCGCACTAGCATTATCGAGCCCCGAATCGATCAGCCCGATTCAGCGTAATTGCCCCGCACGTCCCTGCCCGCACGCCCCTGCCCGGGAGCGTAAGCTAGCACTTACATACGGGGCAGCGCACCTGCCCCGCCCGTCGCCCATTCAGTCCTTGGGCGCGTGAGTCGCTGAGTCGCTGGGTATGCCGTACGTGTACGTATACGTGCGCGCGCGTGGGGAGAAGTCTGAACTTGGCGTTACTTGGGGCACCTCGCCAGGCATCAGTGACGTGCGGAGGAAGGCGGGTTTGGGCTCTGATTGGCGTGCAGGTGTTGTTGCTCGGTGAGGTTGTTCGACGTGCATCGCGTTGCGGAGTGCTAGTGCGGTTTTGGGTGGAGGTTTGGGCCGCGGGCGGTAACCGGTTCGATATCCCCATCTCCATCCCCATCTGCATCGCGCGCAGGGCGCAGTCCTCAGCCCGCCCGCGCACGAATAGACAGTAGCCTCAGGCCTGCCGGCACGCCTCGGATCCCAGCCTGAGATAGAGATAGAGATATGAGCACAGAGTTATAATAGCGAGGCCGCCGGGTCCGCCCGGGGTGCCCCTACTGGCCACACGCAGGTTAATATTATCGCAGACAGAGTTCGTGTCTGCGCGTTTTGCATGGGCGACTCCAGCTGCAGGGTTCCGGACGCCAACATGCTGGGACGCTGGGACGCAGACACGACACGCGTGAGTGCCGTTCGCAGCCCCTGACGCTGTACGCACCGGTACCATGGCCAGCCCCCGGGAGGGGGAGATGAGAGATGGTATGCTGTCACTGTATATCGCCCGATCGCGCCCGGTGACCGGGTGCGCGCGCGCGCGCGTTTGGATTCTGGATCTGAATGAATGGGCTGTGGATGAATGGGATGAATGGGACGAATCAATGCCACGCAGATGAAGCCATGCACGTATGCGCGGTAGATCCGGGGAGCACGACGCTGTGGGGTCGCACCTGGTCGCACACACACAGACACAGACAGCGAGTGGGGCCGCGCTGGCCATGTACAGATTAGCGCATGCGCACCCACCATCGCGCGGCACAGATTCAGTACTCAGGGAGGACAAGCTCGAGGCTCGAGGACGCACGGGAGCAGGGGAGCACGGGTGCGCGGGTGCGCACGGCTTCGGTGCCATTCACTCGCTTGCGCGGTGTGGCCCGTGGGCAGCGTCGTGTCGTCGATTGAATGGTGCGTCTGCGGCCGATGCGGCACGCCCGGCCGCGTGGACGCTAGTGCAGGCGCAGGCGCAGGCGGTCGACACCAGACTGGACAGAAGGTGCAGGGAGGGGCCTGGCGGACGGACGGCGCGTCGGTGCGGGGATAGCGTCAGCTGACGTCTTGGAGAGAGTTGTTTGTATGCCGGGGGTGCGTCGAGCGTATGATGCTCCCGCGGGATGAGCGACCGGGGGTTCGGCGGCGCTGCAGGCGATCGCGAGCGGGTGCTAGCCGTTAGCTACTTGGACAGGAGGGGCGCGGGCGACACGGAGCACGGACCGGGTACAGGGTGCGGGGCCTGCGGGGGCGACTGCGCGCGAGCGAGAGCGCGATGTGGGAGGGGTTGGGCGACTTTGTAGGTCCAAGATTAACTCGCGGGCAGGGGGAGTGACATACGGGGCGTGGTAGGGCGTGGTGGGGCGGCTGGCTGGCTGGCGAGGGCCCGCGGGGCACGGGTGGGCACGGGTGGGGAGCGCGGACGCTGTATGGGTGTTACGTGTATCGAAGCACGCGCATTGCGGAGGGGCTGCCGAGATCGCGCGGTGGGAGAACGAGTGTCTGTGCGGACTTCCGGGGCCTGCGCGCGCGAGCTGGGCTCTCGCTCGGGAGCGCAACTTGGCGGGTGCGAGGGGTGTGAGCGACGAGTCTCGCAGGCCTGGGAGAGCGTTCCTGGCCGTCCGCTAGAATGTCGGTGGGCGTACCATAGCGGGCACGGACGGGCGATAGGGCTGCGAGAGAGCGCCAGGAAAGGGATAGCGCACTGCGAAGGCCAGGGCGCCTGCCGCGCGCGTCGCGAACCCCGACTAGCGCGAGCAAATTGGCGGTCGCGGCACGTGCAGGCCCACTAGCTTCGATGCTGCCCCCGCGCAACACAAGTACCGCTCCTCCCTCTCAGCGCCCCTTCCTCCCCCTCCCCTCCTCCCCCGCCGACCTCGCTGCTCCCGGCGCCCGTCCCGCGTCCCGCGATATCTCTCATCAGCCACCGCGCCACCACTATGCACACTCACATACCGCTCTTCCAGTTTCCGCCCTCCCTCGAGTCCGAGGTCGCTGCTCGCGCCCAGGCCTACCCGCACTACGCCCCCGATGGCGCCCTCGTCACCCAGGGTGGCCCGTCGCGCTTTGGCGAGCCCCAAGCGGCTCCCTATCATGACCCTACTCACCCCAGCGCGTCCCCACATGCACCCCGCTTTGCAGGCGAGCCTGAGATCACCCGCGCGGACGCGCACTCGCATCGGCATCAGCATGTGGTAAGTGTCGGATTCGCGCTGAATTGACGAGCTCGCTTCATTTTCCCCCTCCGCTTCTCACCCGATCTTCTCGGACAGCGCCCGGATACGCAGCCCTCGTACGTCTCGCCCTCCCCCGCGCTGGTCAAGCACGAAGACGTCGGCGAGCACGACATGTTGTGGCCCGAAGACGAGCAGCAGATGTACGCGTTCGTGGGAGACACGGACGCGGCGTACGAGTGCAAGCACGAGATCGACTGGGCACACACTCAGGTACGTATTCCCGTACCATCACACGACGCGCAGATCCCCTCCAGGACAGGCTTGGGGCAGCCCCAGCACTGGGCTCCTGTTGACAGCCTAGTTCTGAGGCTAGTCCGGGTCCTACAGCTGTTCTCTAATTGATAGGCCCGTGGAAAACATAATCGCGGACAGCGACGACGGCGGAGAGGATATGGATGTACCTGCTGACGGCGCATAGCCCTTCGCGCTGCCCGCTACCTCCCGCCCGACTGTTATGACCACGAGGCTTGGAACAGCGCTGCAACAGGGCTTCTGGTCCGCAATCCCGCTTAGAGCAGATACTTGCTGGGCACCTCAGTGAGGTGCTTGGTTCTCTATTATCGCAGTCCCAAGCTTTTCCCGTCGTGTACGACGCGCATTTGCCCGCAGTTCCCCTCCAGGACAGGCTTGGATCAGCGCCAGAACTAGACTCCTGCTGGTTCTGAGGCTGGTTCAGGTCCTGAAGCCTGTTTGCAGCTGTTATAGATAGGCCCGTTAGGCCCGTGGAAACTATAATCGCGGACAGCGGTTCCAGGCGGCGACGGCGGAGAGGATGCGAGTTACATGCTAAGGACGCGTAGCCCTTCGCGCTGCCTGCCTCACGAGGCGCATTGGCTCATATTCTGGTCTTCGAGCAGCGTCGGCTTCTGTCGATAGCTTGGTTATCAGGCTGGTTCTGGTCCGCAATCCCGCTTGGAAGAGGTACTTCACAACGCACCTCAGTGAGCGCTTTGTTCTCCATTAGCGCAGTTCCAAGCTTTTCCCCAGCCTGTCTCCGGTCCGTAAAAGGAGACCAGTTCAGGTCGTATTCCAACCCCGTTCCGGGGGCAATTTCCCGCAGTACCCCTCGCCAGCACTGGAGTCTTGTCGACAGCCTGGTTCTGAGGCTGGTTCAGGTCCCGAAGCGTGTCTACAGCTGTTCTGTAATCGGGGCGGCGACGGAGGAGAGAATGTGGATGTACATGCCGAGGGCGCATAGCCCTTCGCGCTGCACGCTCGCTCCCACCCGACTGTTACCGCATCACGTGAAGCGTCGCTGCCACGTCTGGGCTCGAACGCCTCTGTCTATACTTCTGCTCGTCGTGTCCTGTAACATCCCACCTCCCAGTCCACGATGTACTCACCCATACCCGCAGATGCACCCAATGCACATGCAGCCCGGGCTCTTCGTCGACACCTCCGCCATGTCCATGTCGCATTGCAACCCCTTCGACGCGCCGCCTTACATGACCGACAGCCCGATGTCCATGGACGGCCCCGAGCTGCCCCCGCCCATGTTCTCTGCCCGCTTCCCCGTGCCTGCCAACACGCGCAGCTACACGCTCGAGGGCGCGATCACGCCCATCACCCCGCCCCCGCACGCCGCGTTCCCCGCCGCGCACGCTGCCACCAACCCACGGACGCCCTCGCCCCCGCCGATGGGTTCGCTCCTCCCGCCCACCCCGTCACAAGTGAAGACAGAACCGCACACGGCCGTCGTCCCCCCAGCGCCCGCCGCGACTCCCGCGGCCGCCCCCATACCAGTACAAAAACGCCCGCGCGGCCGCCCGCGCAAGAACCCGCCCTCCGCGCGCCCCGCATCCCCGCCGCCCGTCGTCGACTACCCCTTCCCGCACTTCCCCTCCGCCTCCTCTCCCGCCCCCGCCTCTCTCGCTTCCCCCTCCTCCACCTCATCTGCCATGCGTGCGGGCGACGCGACCGTCCCGATCCCAAACATGTTCCCCGCGCCCATGCTCACAGTCGGCACCGCGGGCGCGTCCGGGCCGCTCCCCGCGGGCCAGGCGGTGTTCCGCCTGAACGTGCACCGCGAGGGCGAGGGCGCGGCGGGGGGCGCGGGCGCGGACGGGCGCGAGGCGGAGAAGAAGAAGCCGGTGATGGCGTGTTTCTTCTGTCGGGAGCGCAAGATCGCGTGTGGCGCGCCCGCGCCCGGGGGGCCGCGGAGGTGCAAGTGAGTATTGTGCTTCGTTTGGTGCGCGCGCGTGGGTGCTGATGAGTTTTACAGCCAGTGCACGCGTCGAGATCTGGTGTGCGAGTACCCGAAGGAGTCGCGCCGCGGGCAGCACAAGCGCGGGACGCGCGCCGCGCGCGTCGAGGCTCTCGCTTCCGCCTCTACCCCGTCCACCTCTGCCCCCGCGTCCGCCTCCACGCCCGGGGGCAACGTGAAAGGCAAGGCGAAAGCGCCAGCCGCGCTCGACACGCCCTCCCCCGCCCTCGACTTGGACTTCTCGCCCGACATGGACCTCGACTTCTCCCCCGAGTTTGACCTCGATACCCCCGGCTCCTCCGCCGCGCCGACCTCCCCGCTCAGCCCTCTCAGCCCACACAGCCCGCCTCCCCAAAGCCCGCTCGGCGCGGTCCTCGCATCCGTCGCAGCGGATCGCGCGCGCCCGAGTCGCTCGGACAAGGTCGTGCGCGCACAGGAGCGCGGGATGCGCGGGAAGGAGCGGTCTGGGTCGCGTGCGCCCGCGCGGGACGCTGTAGGGTGGGACGTGAGGGTGCAGCAGCAGAGGCGGCGCGCGGGCGGGGTGGGGAGGGACTCGGAGTTGGCGTTGGCGATGGGGATGCGGTAGGCGCGGGGGTTTCTTGCTGTGAGTTGTGATTTCGAGCTGTGTGTTGTGAGTGTGCGTTCTTGTTTGATGCTGTCCGTCCGTCGCTTTGTGCCTTGCTCGTCCCCGCCCCATTGCCTCTTTGCCTCTTTGCTCTTTTCCCTCTCTGAATGAATGATGACTGAAGGAAGTTTTGGCTTGCTCGCGATCGATATCTTGTTGCTGTACGCGCTTGTGTTGCATGGCCAGCATTGCATTGCATTAAATACCCCAGCTCCGGATCGGCGTGTATCTAGGTAACTAGTGTGTCGTATAATGTTTAGTTTGTGCATATCATGGAACGATTGCGGTGTGGACGATAAGGGGAGCGTCGAGGGGTTCGTTGACGGTCGATGGAGATCCATAAGTCTTTTAATGGCTCTCGCGAGTGAGCGAAACTTCAGGCCTAAGTACTGCAGATGTACTCAGCGACCACCATAGGCCAAGTATGCCAACACCATATTCATACATGGACGTCTCGTTGATATCGTCACCGTGGTCACCTCGACTTTGAGTCTGGTGCTCAACCACTAGCATAGGCTCCGACCTCCCAAGTTCTCTTCATCCACCAGCCGCCTTTTTTATTTTTACAATCAAGCTTTTATATCCCGTGCGTACTTAGTATAGGTGCGGCATGTCTAAACTACGGTTACACCTTGTTGGCGAGTAATCTCAGCCTATGTTGCCGACAACCAAGGGCTCTGTGCTCGCCATGTCTGGGTCGCAGTCGCAACGCAAGCCGTCTCCGGCTCGTATCCACAAGTCGGGTCTGTATAGGACCCCGGACAAGGCGCCTAAAGGTCCTATACGGATGCGGGTGGAAACGGCCCCAAAATTGGGTCAAGGTCCGAGGCCTATGCGGGAGGAAAGGGGCTCGGAGGGTCCAAAGTCCGAGTTTACGATGCGGTAGGAAAGGTGCTCTGAGTGGTCGAGGTCCGATCGTCTATGCGGTAGTAAGTGGGTGGTCGGGGACCCGAGCGAGCCCCTGGCACTGACGCGGATGCTCCACCGTAGCTTTATGGTGGTCTCGTTCCTTCTCTCATCACGCTGACCGCCTCTAGTCGTCCATTCCACGCCTAAAACTGTCCAGCTACGAGGATCTTCACGTTGTTTATCCAATATAACCGTGTTCACTCTGAGATTGTACGCAAAGCAATGAGCTGGATTACGCACTCGGTAATCCATGCTCTCGGTGTACGGTTGTTCCACTAATATCACGGAGTCTGAGATACCTGGACAGTGGCTCACATTAATGTTTGCGCTGGATTCGATGGATAACGGGCGTGCGGAGGTATTCCCCAAGCGACGGCGGCCTCAATGCAGCGTACAGTGAACGCCTACGCTTCCGTAACTACCTCACTGGCATCGCGAGACCCCTGCGCATGCTGTGGCGATTTTTGGGATTTTTTCCGATTTGTTTGGATTTTTTGGAGGTTCGATCGCTTATGCTGTAGTTTTGGGCCCGAAAATGGCAACCCCGAGTCCCAATGCTGTAGGAAACGTCCAAAATCCATGCGGGTGTAAACCCCAAAATCTGGCATTTTGGTATAGGACCTTTAGGCGCCTTGTCCGGGGTCCTGTCTGTATCCCGTGTCACAATCAGCTCGGCGCGTCCCCGAACGTGAACGCGCTTTCATTCGCAGTCAAGAAACCAAATAGTGAGGTCGCGATATGCGCTCGCTCGCATGAGGAACTCGAACTTCCACCAGCCGCCTCTACTCCCTCCCTGTCCCCTCACTCCCGACGAGAAAAATCACAGCGTATACCGGAACCCCGGCGCGCGCTCGCCCATCGCCCTAACCTCCTCCGCCGTGTACTCCCGCTTCTCTCCACTCTCCTCCGCCCGCCGCCTCGCGACGGCGTCCCGCCGCGCATTCCCGCGCCAATACACGAGCGCCGTCAGCGGCACAAACAGCAGCCCCATGCCCGTCAGCGCCAGCTGCCCCACATCTAGTAGTGCAAGCATGCGTTCTCGATCAGCATATTGAAGCGTTGGGGGCGCGGGGACGGGGACGGGGGCGGGGAGAGTACGTACGGCCGGGGACGTAGCGCGGGGCGTCGCGGACGCGGTACGTGTTGCTCGCGACGAGCCCGCCGATGTTCCCGATCATGACCTGCAGGCCGATGCCAATACCGCGCTTGTAGTGGCCGACCGTGTTGTTGCCCAGCCTGGACGAGCGCGTGTCAGTCGTTAGGGGATGGGCTTCTTCAGCGACGCGTGGAGGAGTGGGGGTGAGGACGCACCAAGCGATCATCATGGGGGCAGCCTCGTACGCGCCGATGACGATGAGGTAGGTGCCCGCGTACTTGACGCCAACGCGCACGTCGGAGATGTTTATGGCGAAGCCGATGAAGGTGAGCAGGATCCCGCCGAACACGAAGGGCGCGCGCATTTTGAGGCGGTCGGAGTATGTCGAGCATACTATCACGACGGCGGCTGTGGGAGGCGGTATGATGTGTGAGGCGCGAGGAGGGAGGAAGGAGAGAGACGGGATGGGACGTACTGGCGATCACGTAGGATGGGACGGTGAGGAGTTGGGATATAGCGGTGTTGAAGCCGAAGCTACGATGCGGTCAGTCTATCGGTTTGCCGCCTGACTTGGGATGTGTACTTGCCCATTGATGATAGACCTACGGAGCGCGTCAGCACATAGGTTCTGTGCAGTGAAAAGATAACGCTCACGGCAGAAACAGCGCGGTCGCGTAGACTGCAGCAATGTCAGTACGACCTGCGAGATATGGGAGACTCTGGAAATGTACGAAGCGCTCACTGGGCGACGTGATAGCCATGTTACTGACGCTTCCGACGATGATCTTCCAGTCCGAAAGCGCCTCGACGATGTGGCGGAAACGAAACTCTTCCTCTTCCCCGACGAAGGAATTGTCGGCCTCTTGCAAGATGGGGTAACTCAGTGAAATTGCAAGAGTTGGACGGAGTAGGGGCACTTACTGAGACGATGGATCACGAAGGAACGTTCTTCCGGCGTGAGGAACGTCGCGGTGGCGGGTAGGTCGACGAAGACTACCGATTGCATGGAACGTCAATTGTGAACATGAACTAAGGGTAAACTCACGCACCCGCAAACGCGATGAGAGAGGCAACGACGGTCACAAGGCCTTCGATGATCTACATAACAGTATCGTCAATCATTACAGTCGCCTATATCTGCAACTCGGAACTCACAAAGATCCACGACCAGCCGAGCAGCCCCCCGGCGCCAGATATGAATGATATCCCGTAAGCTACCAAACCCGAAAACGCGCCCGAGAACGTTGCACCGCCCCAAAACAGGCCGAACCGCCATTGAAGCATGTGTCGCGGATACCACATCGATAGCCTGTCAAAATGGGATGTGGTCTGATTAAAGAACGGTATGTCGGACAGCGGAAGTTGTGCGTACAGGTAATAGATCCCGGGGGACATGCCCGACTCTGCGATCCCTAGGCATACGCGTGCGCCAACTAGCTGTGGATATCTTGAGATGCCGAAAACGTTAGCACACCGGAAATGACGTGCAATCGACGTTCACGTACGTCTTGACCAAACCCATGAGTGTGCTGGAGGAATAAAGGCGAGCCATTAACGCCGAGTGACGCTGAATCACGACGTGGGTCCTCACGCTACAACCCCCCAGGCGAGCTTTGGAATGGACCTAAGCATTGAATTCTTGAAGCGTACGTGGTGAGCGAACTCACAGTCAGGCCAGGAAGCCATCTCGAGGGACGGAGTTTCTTGAGTAGCAAGCTTATCCCTCAAAATGTAAGGAGAGCCTTGAGCTATCGGGTTGAGCATCGTCACTCACTTGGATGGGATATTGAAGAGTAAGTAGAACTTCACACCGTGATGTCAGAATGGTAGGATAACATTATATCGATGAAGCGTTCTGTACCCACCAGATAGTACATTGACTGGGGGGCGGATGGGTAAATAATGAACGCTGTGGTCTTCAGGGGAACTTACCAGAGCAATATTGTACCTCGTGCCGGTGAGATCGAGCTGTGTGAGCAACCCCTGCAGCTTCGCGTTGCCTACCGGAAAATAAACCGTCAATCACGTATCCCGAAGATGCCAAGAACTACAACGCTCACCTATGTTCCCTCTGTCAAGGTACGACACGAGGTACAACAGCGTGGCTACTGGAATGAGGCGTGTATCAATCTTCCGCCACAAACGCCTTTCTTCCTCGGCGGATAGGATGGGCGGCGGGGGAAGCGCATCGTCGTCAGCAGGCAAGAGTAGGACGTCAACCATGGCATCGACGGCGCCCTCCATTTTCTCCTCTGTCGGGGCCCGCGACTGTTTTTCGACATCGATCATTTGCAAAGGCTGCGCGTTGAGGTGAGAGGACGAGAGTGGATTGTGGACCTGGGGGACGCCCCTCCCAATCGACTGCTCGACTTCTATAGGCTTCCCTGCCTGTGGGGGCCACAGTTATAGAACCGAAGGCACGCCTCATCAGAATTCTGTCCTTCAGGCATTAAGTTCACGGTAGCAGCCTGAAGAGTTGTCAAACGTAGTTCTCGTATGCCTTCACAGTGCGCGGCGTGAGAGCCTCGTGGGTGTCTGGCGGTCACGTTTCCGACTCGTGCCTCATCGTGTCGGCTAGGAGGGGCACGATACTTCTTGATACGCCTGCGTTGCGTAGAGGGATGGAGCCATCTAAGGTAAGCCTGGTCATTTGCCGAAGAGGCTCAGGGGGGCAGGCTTAATGGCTCTGGCAGAGATGTGTGCTATTTAGCAGCGATACAGCCTCCTCGCTCGCTAGAGTGTGATCACTGGATATATGCGACGTTGGTAATAAGTTCCGAGTAAGAAATGTACACTCGCCTATAAGTAGTTGAATGGCTCCATCTTGCTCCCACGTACTGCGACTTGCGGCCTTCTTGGAAATGTTGAGTAGCCGACAGGGTGAGTATCTTCCCCATGTGATACGGACGGAGGGCATCGACGAGCATACATACCCGGAACAAGGATGTAATGATAGCATACGGCTTGAAGATGGCCTGGAGGATTTAAAGGATACACATAAAATTACAAGCGACGCGTTGCGCCCGACATTATTGAGTTCCGGGATATAATTACTGTACTCACAAGTACACCTTCCTTTCTTCTTCTGTCACCTCTACCCCGCGCGCGACCGTCGCGCTAGGTCACTCCCCCCACCGCGATGTCCCACCAGGCTTCTCATGGCCCACACTCACGGTGCTACTCACGGTTGTCATCATCATCGACATCGGCACTGGCAGCCGCTGTAAAGACTGTCCGTGCGTTAGCCCCGCGTGCACCTCCTCGCTCTCCCGCTCGGATCCTGCCCCTTCCGTTGTCGCTGTCGTCGTCCCTGAAGAGCCGCGACCTCCCGAACGCCTCCCGTACAGCGAGGAATGGCGGAATGTTGTGTACCCGCTCGGAACCATCGGCATTCCCGGCAGCGGAATGGGATGTTGTGGGCGGCTCTCTTGATCGCGGTATCTTCCATCGCGCTGGCTCCCACCGGTGTTCGTGTCTTGTACCTGTGGACAGAGCGGAGATTGCGGACGCGAACGCGAGCCGCTGATACTGTGCAAGCTGGCTATAGATGGTCGTGAGAGCGGCGGAGAGGCGGAGGAGGAGCGTGGCGGCGGCGGAGTCGGGTTTCCTAGCGCCGCCTCGTATAGTTTGAGTTCCGCGCTTGAGACGGACGCTCGCTTTGCTTGGACCTGAGCTTTCGCCGCGCCGCCGATGGCCGTGCGTATCGTGCGCTTGAGTAACGAGTCTGCTGAAGCGTAACTTGAAAGCGTGCGGCCGTTTGCGCTTCCGTGGTCTCCCGCGGCACCCTTTGCTTTCGCGCGCCGACCACGCGCGCTGAGCGGAACGGGCTGTAGAGGGGTGCGTGCGTAGTGAGAGGGCTCCGCGCTCTGCATCGACGAAGCGTCGTCGGCCTCGCTCCCGCTTTGCTCGTGCGAATGGGCCTGGGACCATGGCTCCGCGTGTTCGTGTTCCGGCGTACTAGCAGCGGGTGATGACGTCGCGGTGCTCATGCCTTGTGCGTCCCATTCGCCCACGCCCCAGTACAGGTCTTGGGGAACGGCGGTGTCGAGCGTGTCGGTGCGCGGAAGACCACGCGACGAGAGCTGTTCACGTCGTCGCCGTGCCATAACGACGTCCAACCAGCTGTCCCATTCGTCCTCGCTCCCCACTTCGTCGGCCAGCTCATGAGGATCCGGATCGGGCGCGTCGAATTCGCCCATGGGGGTATACATGTCTTCGGCGGGAGAGGGAATGGCCGAGTCGCTGGCATGGCGCGCGGCGCGCGAACGGGAACGCGATCGAGGGGGGTAGTCCATTGGGGACGCGGTCATTGCGCTCAGGCGTCGGGCCCATTCGATCGCGAGCTCGTCCTCCTCTTCCTCATCGTCTTCTTCACCGAACATGACCAGTTCCATCGCACGCCCAACCGAGCCGAGTCCTGCGCGTCGTGCTCTGCGTACGAGAGCGAGACGCCACTCGGGATATGGCACACCGCAGACTGTCGTGGATGTGTCTATGCGTAGAGGGATTGCCCGCAAAGGGGTTGTCGGCCGTGTTGGTGGTGATACTCTTGGTGATCTAGGCAGGGGGGTCGGTATAGGTGGTGATGCGA
Organism: Lenzites betulinus; assembly: GCA_022264855.1. Classification (NCBI taxonomy): domain Eukaryota; kingdom Fungi; phylum Basidiomycota; class Agaricomycetes; order Polyporales; family Polyporaceae; genus Lenzites; species Lenzites betulinus. Next base: position 85,068 of record JABYQU010000070.1, on the reverse strand, counting down.
TTGACGGAGAGAGTGGTGGAAACGAGTACGATGAGGACGGTCCTGGCGTGGGCAGGTCATATGTAGACACAGCCGGAGATACGGAGGATGGTGTGAAGGTACTGAAGACGATGGGCGAGGGCGCAGAACGTGAAGGAGGAAGTGCTGGTAGGAATGAAGACTCGCAGGCTGGCGGTGCGTGTCTATGAAGGATCCGCAGGACATGAGAGCATGCTTGTATGGAGAGATCATCAGCTTCACGCACATATACACAACCGAATGCGGTCGGACGTACCCGCATTAGTGAGCATGTCCAGTACAATCCAAATCGCATCGTCTGCCTCCCCTTCCATATCGTCTAATCCTGTCCGGCTGCCACGTCTTGCGAGCGCGTCCCACATCTCTGCGAGGCCGGCACCACTAGGACTACCCATCAATGCGCTTGCACTGGAAGCAAGGCTACTGCTCAAGGTCGTGGACACATCGCGTGATCCACGGCGCCACCATGCTCCTTGTGTGGGCGGCGACGTCGATTCTTGCGGTGCGGGGTCATAGTGCGTAGCATAAGACTCGTTGCTCATAGTTCGTTGCCGCCTGGGCGGCGCTGGATCGGTGAACTTTACACAGACAATATCTGACGCTGATGCAGTTGGTATAGAGCGCGTACGCCGGGAGGATCGGAGGGGTAGGTCGAATTGGGTACTGTCACGGATGGCAAGCATCGATGAGAGGGGCGCCGAAAAAGCCGCATGCGTATCCTGTAGACAGAGTTATGAGTAACCTGTGAGTACATCGCAGTTTCCGTTCCGAGGCGCATATAGCTGGTCAAGCAACGGATGGAATGGACTTCGGCGGGCAGATAAGTGGAGTGTATGAGCAGGGCGGATAGGAAAGCGTCCAGCCATGGAGTCTGACCCAGCTGTCGTTAAATATATGCGGACTTACCTCCGACCACCGTTCTGGAGCTCACGGCGAGGCGCATATAGTGACACGAACAGGACCCTCCAGGGCATCACGTCCTCAGGCTGCAGTTCGTCGCCTTGACAGATAAGGACCATGCTAACGAAAGGACTCACATGGCGCTCTTTGCAAAGAGAAAATACACCCTGATGAATAACCGCCCACCTCTCTTTCCATTCCAGCGTGATCTTCTTTTTGGTCTTTTCCCGCAGTAATGGAGATCTCGGATTGGCATCCGGGATCTCATCGTCTGTTTGATGGTCGCGTGGGATCCCAAAGTCCTTGAGGGTGGAATCTAAGGCGGTTCCCACCGCACGAAGCGCCCAGACCCGTGCCGCAAAGTATGGGGCAATGTACGCGTCAAGGGCAAAACGGGGGAGAGACACGAACGAGGGGGAGAGAGGGTGCAGCTCGAGGAGTTCGTCGGCGTGTATGCCATACCATTCGAGTGAGAAGCGGTCCTCCAGAATCTGGGTAGTGGAGAAAGTGATGAGAACGCACAGGTCCGCTTCTTGAGCCGCACCGGAACTGTCGGCGGGGACATGCCGTGCGAGCCCGTCTGATGGGGATGAGGTCGACGGGCGGGTATTGTACTTGTACCGATGGGCCTCTGCAAGGGCTTTATTGACATCGACGATCTCGTCGTCGTCGTCACCGTCGCCTGCATCATCTTCGTCGTCGCTTTGAGCTGGTAGCTCTAACTCCTCGGTCTCAGAGCCCTCTGCGCTCGCAGCAGAAGCAGTCCTCTCTGCTGTTATCGGCCGAGGTTTTCGAGGAGGGGTGGCGAACGTGATAGGAGAAAGCGAGCGGCGGCGGGTCTTATGAGGAGAGACGGGAATTGAGCGTTGGTTCTTCTCAGCCTCGGAACGTTCCCGCGAGAACTTTTGGAGGAGAACGAGCTTGAGCTGTGAGATAGACCACGAGGGATCGACGTGCGTGACAAGCCATTGGTCGGTGCAGACTGTGGCGAGTCTGTTCAGGCACTTCCCAGCATATAGTGAGGGTAGAGCGCACCCATTCTGCAAGATACTCGCAGCTCTCCCATTGCTGGCAAGTCGGCAACGAGGAGTGGTGGCGGGAGGAGGCAAAGCCTGATGCAGATGCGCGAGACGCGGCGCGTGTCCAGCCACATTCGTCACGATCATGTGAGGTGTGACAAGGCCGTCACACATATAATCGACGCTTACTTTCAAGCGCTCTTCAACTTGTTCCTACTCCCATGACTCGCTAGTCTGACTACGAGCTACAGATACTGTGGCAATGAGCTAGCGTTGCTTGTATTGTCAGAGGAGTCCACTCACGTTGACAATGACGCTTATCGCCGCAACCTTTGCCAAGTGTATCTTTTGAGCTACTTGAAGTGCTGGCGTTGATTACGGTGTGTGACACGTTAACTTCACATCCAATCGCGCTCTGGGAACGGGAAAGATGGACGACGCAACCCCATATAAGCATGATTAATCCAGGAACATCAGCCAAATACTGATGCCGGCTACAAAGCAGATTCCTACAATGAGTAACGCGTCTACGCTGTAACGCGACGGTTATCAGTAACTCAAGCTTCCTATATGCTGCAAGAATACTCTTAGAAGAAAAGCTTGAATATTTCCTATCTGCTCTTCGACTTTCTCGGGCAAACCAATTGCCGTACGCATAGTCGCCAGTAGTCAGGTGTTCTGTAAGCCCGCCCCAGCGCGCTTACGCGCTATTGCACTTGTTATGACCTGTTAGCCATTAGACGCCCACACTTATGCTTCCGCGATCCCGCGTCTTTGTTCTTCCCCTCCTGACTCCGAACAACGACGCCAGGTACGCGGCTCACACATGTATATTACAGCCCCTCCTGACTCCGAACAACGACGCCAGTTTGTGCCTGTTCCTTTCATCGTTCGACCGCCAGTGTTTCCGGTCGATTCCACGACCGGCTTCCACTTTTTTTTGAACTTCGCATATACAGCTCGTTCTTAAAACCACATCGACCGACCGTCGGGACGCCTGGGCCTCCCGAAACATCGTAATAACGTCCCTACCAGTATCGCTTGGGACGCGTAGACACGTCCGCGATTTTATCGCACCTTTTCCCTTCTCCGGGATCAACGACGACGAAGTTCGCGAGTGGTACGGTCTTGACAACGAGTCGGAAGTGGACTACGAGTACGTCCTGGATTCCACACCAAGAACACCGTCCTCCTCGTCCCTATCCTCTTTATCCTCGCTGGTCACGATCCCCCTCGAAGACGAACCGCATACACCCATCGGGGTTGGAGAAAACATCAATCCTGAACGCCCTCCTTCCCAATCCTCACTGTTGTCCACGCATTCATCCTCCTCCTCCTCCTCCTCGTCTATTGGCTTCGACTCCGTCGTCACCTTCTACGGCAATATGACCACCAAAGAAGCGTCGATCTCCACCAACCCCAAGGCTCCGCCTACGCTGGGGGAAGGGAAGATCACGCCGGCGGTCCTCAACGCCTGGGACCACGGATGCATGCAATACTTTCGTGAACGGTCCATCGAGGACAGCCGCCAGGTCCTGAAGGCCAGCAGCGGCATCGCCAATGAGGTACTACGTGATTGGTACCTCAACGACTACGAGAGGTTCGACAGCTTATACTGGGTGGAATTCCTCGAGGAGGTTCGCGCTCGTTTCCTACCGTCCGGATGGGCTTCGAACATACATGCTCAGATCATGGGCAAGCGCCAAGGACAAGACCAATCCTTTGACAATTTCGTCCTCGAGGTCGAACGCCTCAACTCCCGTCTTCGCGGGACACCGAAACGTTTCTCAGACACGCTTCTACGCGACGTACTCGGCGCAAACATCGTCGAGGATCTCCGCCTCACCGTGGAGGACGACGACGTCGCGGTTTTGACAGACTACGTCCTCTGGAAGAACGCGATCTCTGCGGCAGACAAAAGGCGCTTCCGCCTTCGCGAGATGATGAACCAGGTCGTCTCCGCACGCTCGTCGACCTTCAAGGGCAAGAACGCTCAGGCGTCTTCGACGTCTACAACGACCAAAACCTCGACGACAACTTCCGTTGCTCGAGTCCCAGCGCTCACTACCGACGAGCGAAACCTTCTGAACGCGCATCGCGGTTGCTACAAGTGCCGCCGCTTCTACCAAAACCACAACTCCTCGACTTGCCCTCACGGATATCCGGACGCGGCTAAGTACATTACTCTGACAGCCGCGCATGCCACAGCCGCAAAAGGCTCTAAGGACGCGCACTCCAAGAGCACGGTCGCCGCCGTGATTGAAGAGGACGACACCGCGTGCGATACGACCATCGCCGCCGTGTACTCGTCTCCGGCCGCCGCAACCACCTCTGGTATCCTAGGGACAGGGTCGGACTCGGATGACTCCGAGTACGTATCCCCGTTTTTTGCTCGTCACACCATTCTGCAAGCGACAATCCTTTCCCCCTCCCCCTCGTCCCCTTCCGCGTCATTCCCCATGCTAATCGACTCCGGCTCGCCTACAGTTCTGATTAGGGCCGACATCGTCGAGCAGGCTGGACTCCGCCTCCGCCCTCTACCGACGCCATACACGTTGGGCAACGCTTGGGGATCGGAGCAAAAGGAGTCGCGCCACTGGGTGAAGCTACGTCTGTCGTTGGAGGACGGATCTTGGGACTCGGTTTCTTGTCGCGCGATTGTCGTCTCGTCGCTGTGTAGCCCGATAATATTAGGAAAACCTTTCCTCGAGTCGAACGCTCTTGTTGAGGACCATGCGACGAAACAACTCATCCATAAGCCGTCCGGACGAGACCTCCTTGTCAACACAATCGCAGCCGAACCGACGAAACCTCTCCTTTCCCCTCGCTCTCGACGACTTGCCTCGGAAGAACTGACGATCGCTGCCTGCGATCTCCGTCGCATGTCCCATCAACATTTCCTACGCGAACTCTCGAGCTCGATCCACCTTAGACGACTCGCTCACGAACGCTACACTCACCTGGGGGACTATCATACTGTCTGCGCTGTCCGCTCTCAGGTCGAGAACTTGGCTATGCAATCTTCCTTGGACGAGGAGAATTGCCTGCTGAAGTCGCAATTCGCTGACTGCTTCCCTACCGACATTCCCGACACTAAGGATATGCCTACCGACGTCTATCACCGATTCGTACTCAAAGATCCTAATCTCGTCATTGCTCGCCGTCAGTACGACTGCCCCAAGAAATATCGGGAAGCTTGGCGTACTCTTCTAGATCGACACTTGGCTGCTGGTAGACTGCGACCGTCTGACAGCCCATATGCTTCACCTGCGTTCTTGATTCCGAAGTCTGACCCTACTGCTATGCCTCGCTGGGTGAACGACTACCGTGCTCTAAACGCCAACACAGTCCCGGACATGCATCCTCTCCCGAAGATCTCCGACATCTTGGCTGACTGTGCTAACGGCGTCATCTGGGCTAAGATCGACATGACCGACAGCTTCTATCAGACTCACGTACACCCTGACGACATCAAGTACACTGCTGTGACGACTCCCTTCGGTCTCTACGAGTGGACGGTGATGCCGCAAGGCTGTCGCAATGCGCCGTCTACACATCAACGCCGGATGTACTCTGCTCTGCGACCTTGGATCGGTACTATCTGTCATGTATACCTAGACGACATCGTCATCTGGTCTCAGTCTCTAGAGGAACATCGGAAGAACGTGACAACGATCCTGACTGCCTTACGTGCTGCTCACCTGTACTGCTCGGATAAGAAAACCGAACTCTTCCTGACTGAGCTGGACTTCCTCGGACACCACATCTCTTGCCGAGGGATCGAGGCCGATCCGAAGAAACTCGAGCGCATTGTCGCGTGGCCACGCCCGAAGTGCACTGCAGACGTGCGTGCCTTCCTTGGCCTGGTACGGTACGTCGCCAGTTTTCTTCCGAAACTGGCGGAATATACCGCCGTTTTGACACCGTTGACCACGAAAGAGTCCGAGTTGATGTTTCCCACTTGGTCAGTGGAACATCAGCTCGCTTTCGATGAGATTAAGAAGCTAGTGTGCAGTAGAGAGTGCTTAACGGTCATTGACCATAACGCACTCGACACGAATCGCATTTTCGTGTCGTGCGACGCTAGTGACCTTCGTACGGGAGCTATGCTATCGTTTGGCCCGTCTCTCGAGACGGCGCGCCCGGTAGCGTTCGAGTCCGCGCAGTTGCGCGCGGCAGAACTCAACTATCCGGTGCACGAGAAAGAGCTCTTGGCAATCGTTCGTGCGCTAAAGAAATGGCGCGTCGATCTGCTCGGTGTACCGTTCACGGTTTACACCGACCACCGTACGTTAGAGAATTTTCACAAGCAAAAGGAACTCTCACGCCGTCAAGCACGATGGTCTGAGTTTCTTGCGCAATATGACTTCAAGATTCTCTACGTACGCGGTGAGGACAACGTCGTGGCTGACGCTCTGTCCCGTGTGAAAGACGAGTGCGAACAGTCCATCCTAGACGGAGCTGCTTCCTCCGCTCTATTCCACGTCCGTGGCGCTACGCGCGCCTTATCCACAATATCATGCGAGTCGACCGTTTGCGCGACATCGCTCCGCATATCGACAGACCCCGCATGGTTGAGTGCGATTCGTAACGGGTACGACAATGATACGTATTGTCGAAAGCTACGCGACCAAATTGGTTCGCTCGGCATACGTGAGGCCAACGGTTTACTGTACGTCAGTGACCGTTTGGTTATTCCGCGCGCCGGCGATCTACGCGAAAGTCTTTTTCGCTGTGCTCACGACGCGTTGGGGCATTTTGGTTTCGATAAGGCATACGGCGCTCTGCGCAATGCTTATTATTGGCCAAATATGCGGAAAGAACTCGAATCTCTCTACATACCTTCTTGCGAGGCTTGTCAGAGAAACAAGAGCCCTACCGTGAAGCCCGCTGGACCTCTGCACCCTCTGCCTATCCCTGATGGGCGAGGAGAGTGTATCGCGATTGATTTCGTTGGTCGTCTACCTGATGACTCTGGGTACGACTGCATCGCGACTATCACCGATCGTCTAGGAGCGGATCTCCGCCTCCTACCGACACGCACGGACATCTCGGCAGAGGACTTCGCGATCATCTTCTTCGATTCATCAGCATTTTGACACTTGGACTTGAGGCCTTCCCCAAGTCACTCAAGTCCGCTCAAGTCATCCAAGTCGCCAACTTACGAAGACCAGTCCCTTTACTTCACAAGTCACTCAAGTCCGCTCTCAAGTAGGGACAATATATATATACTGGCTCTTTTAACTGCGCTTTTATTGTATTTGTATAGCAAAACAGTAATTCTGTTGCCTTCTCCTACCACGTTATCAAACTCACAGCCACATGTCGTAGAGAATGTTTGCCCACACCGGGAATTGAACCACTACATCTAAATACAAATTTTTAACTAAGTGTGATTACAAGCATACCACTGCACCAAAGGACGTTAAGATGTACACCCTGCTCAAGCTTTATATACGCATTATAGCTGTACTTGAGGGCAAGGACTTATGCACCGGGGTTCTCACCCATGTTCTCACTTTAACACCGGCAGAGAGTATTGAAAAGGATCTATACAGCTCAGAGTGTATATTCTATTGGTAGAAGCTTTCCAATGATCATTGCAGATCCAAAAACATAACCAGCAGTGAGATGTATGCCAATGTATGAAGGTCGAGTCCTGAATTTCACTAAGTACAAAAGTGCCCAAGTCCTTCAAGTTGCTCAAGCTGCCTAAGTAGTCTAAGTAGCGGACTTGAGTCCAAATAATCGGTCTTCCGGCCAAGCTGCCGTACTTGGCCCAAATCATCCTACTTAGGCCAACTTGGCCTACTTTGGCCCAAGTAGACCTCCAAGTAGGTGTCATTTTGCTGATGTTCATGGTACTGCGAGAACGGCCTCCCTCTTGAGATTGTCTCAGACCGCGATAAGCTTTTCGTCTCTGCTTTCTGGGCGGCTCTACACAAACTCACTGGGGTAAAGCTGAAGCTATCTACGGCCTACCACCCGGAAACCGATGGCTCCTCCGAACGCACCAACAAGACACTAGTACAGTCCTTGCGATACCATGTCGCGAGGAACCAATCCGGATGGGTCCGCGCACTCCCGCGCGTGCGTTTTGAACTCATGAATACCTTGAACCCTTCTACCGGTTTCTCTAGATTCCAACTTCACCTCGGGCGCTCTCCGCGCATCATTCCCCCCCTCATTCAACGACCTGACGACGCGCGGCCGGCCGATATCGACGCGGACGCACTCCTGCGTCGCCTCGAAACTGATGTTTTTGAAGCCCGCGACAATCTCCTCCTCGCGAAACTTGCACAAGCGGCATCCGCCAACCTCCACCGCGGCCGCGATCCCGAGTTCCGCGTCGGCGACAGCGTGATGCTGTCCACCTTCCATAGGCGAAGAGACTACATGCAACGAGGAGACCACCGCGTAGCGAAATTTATGGTACGATTCGATGGACCTTACAAGATCCTCCACGCATACCCGGAGACATCCGTTTACACTCTCGACCTCCCGAACACCATGAAAGTATTCCCCACTTTCCACGCGTCTCTCCTCAAACGCTTTGTCCCGAACGACGACGCTCTCTTCCCATCACGCGCACATCCTCGACCGGGACCAGTCGTGACTCCGGACGGAGTAGACGAATGGGAGGTCCAAGAGATCATCGACCACCGTCGCCGTGGACGAGGATTTCAATTCCTTGTGCGCTGGAAAGGGTACGGTCCGGACGCGGACGAGTGGCTCCCCCGACGTGAGGTAGCGGAGCTCGAGGCATTAGACCGATACCTCGAGCATACCCCGCTACCTGTATAGCGCGAGCCCGCGCTACCTCCCTCCACCTACCTTTTCGTTTTGTTTTGAACGCTCATTTTTCGTCATCATCGCTTCCTAAAAACAAATTTTCCTTTTTTCGTCCCAAAATTTTTCTCACTTATATTTTTTTGAGTCTTCTCGCTTCCCCGTGCTTTTTTCTTCCCCCCCCTGTTTTTGTTTCAGAACTGGGGAGAGTGTAAGCCCGCCCCAGCGCGCTTACGCGCTATTGCACTTGTTATGACCTGTTAGCCATTAGACGCCCACACTTATGCTTCCGCGATCCCGCGTCTTTGTTCTTCCCCTCCTGACTCCGAACAACGACGCCAGGTACGCGGCTCACACATGTATATTACAGCCCCCTCCTGACTCCGAACAACGACGCCAGTTTGTGCCTGTTCCTTTCATCGTTCGACCGCCAGTGTTTCCGGTTGATTCCACGACCGGCTTCCATGTTCAGCACACTCGCGCCATGCTTTATGATGTTTCAGTGAGACCCTACATGAGTGCTGGAGCACATCTTTCGTGCATATCCTCCTCATTTCGTTGCGCGCACATAGGGCTAATGACGAAGCCCAATCCCACTGCTCTTTTTCAGACATAGAGACGGTTAACGCAAAACCCATTATTCTCGAAACGATATGCCCTCTTTGCGACGAGGACCGTCAGCGACTTGCACTTGACTTTTGAGGAAGACACAATACTATGGCGTAAAGTTGGCATGCGTCTCATCGTCATATCGATGTTGCTCTGCTTATGCCATCTTTGGATCCTGGTAATATTGGTACGTGCCGGTAGCTTTCACATATCCATATGAATTTATCCTGAAGATATTGTCGCAGGATATACGACACTTGATGCCGAGGTCTGAGGGGCCACTCGTACAGCTACATTTGACTGGTCGAAAGTAAAATGACCAGTCCGCCTTCTAGTGTCCTACTGCTCGCGCTGCAGCGGCAGCTAGAAACGCGTTAAACGTGTGGCTTCAGATAAACGACTTTGCCCGAGTTCAGTTGTATCAGATGCAGGCTGAGCGCAAGAGAGGCATTGGGGTCATCGTTCGTCGTCGAGTGCAGGCGAAGTTAGTACATAGTACTAGTCGTAGTAGAAGGCTCGATCCGTGGTGTTGAGAACGAATATGTTCCGCGGGGTTCAAACTGGAATCCGCCTGGCAGAACGGATGAGTGAGCGACATTTCGAAAGAGACTTGAGTTCTCCTGAGTTATAAATATCACACAAAGATTAGATCGGGGGGGCAATAGCTTTTGATCCTAACACGCACAAATAGCCCACCAAGATTTGGTGCACGGGTTGGACGCGCACGCTCGGATGGCCACTCAAGTACTCAGCGCGCTACACTCAGGGTACGCCTGCGCTCGAACTCGGAGCTCAACAGGGCGGCGCTCAGCTTGACTAGGACTCTTCACCCCGGACGCGGGCTTCGATGTGTGAGTCAGTATCATCAATATTGTGTCTTGTCCCCGGGCCTCTCCTCATTGACACTACGCAGATCTAATGCAGAGATCCTATGCTCTACAGTAGGATTGGAAACGCCTGTGGTAGAGGTGCGCGTCTGATCTGGCGAGCAGAACCTTTGGGGATATCGCAGTATGAGGTCACGACGATCGGGCCGGACTGGCGAATTGGCCTGTGAAAACTCGTGGTCAGCGTGCCGCATCGGCGAACGGACGAGCCCTTCGACAGCGACAGCGTGGTGGACGATATGTCATCCGGGGCCAATACTGTATGTGTGTATGCACCTTCGAAGTCATGGGATTGAACTGAGTGCATGCCTCGTGTACTTCGCCAAACCCACGCATGTACTGCTCTTCAGCGTCTGGCGTTCAGGCTTGCACAGGTCCAGGACTTAATCCTGTCTTGCACGTACCGCACTGTCTGCCTCTTCCCACTCGTCCCCCTGGTATCTCATCTTTCCCCGCCATCCGCAGTGCTCACTCGCATGTCTGGGAGCCTCACTGCGCCAAAAGGGACTGTCTATCTGCTATCTCGTGGTGTTATCCACTCGGCACATACACTCTGATTACGATCAAAGTTACAGAACAGGTATGCTCTTGTATATATGTATATGACTAGGTCATATATCATTTGGAGTGCTCACTGTCTGCTTTGAACTTTTTTCAGGATGCCCCGCTTCTTGGACACACACACGGGCGAGTTCGTGTGGCTCACCGACGTCGGCGCGACCCCCTACGCTATCCTTTCCCACACCTGGCGCTTGGCGAAAGACGGCGGCGAGCAAACGTACGATGACATCGTCAACTTACAGCGTTCCGTGTGGAAGCGTATACGAAACCCTCTAATGCTGCTCCGCAAATTCACTATATTCTCTCTTCCCGAGCTCTCAGACAAGATCAAGCGGGCCTGCGAGGTTGCGCGCGAGGCTGGGTATCGCCTCATCTGGATCGACTCGTGCTGCATCGACAAGCGCAGCAGCGCGGAGCTTTCGGAGGCGATCAACTCGATGTACGCGCTGTATCGCGATGCGGACGTGTGCTACGTCTACCTTGCCGACGTTCCTAAGGGCACAGACCCGCGGAAAAAGTACTCTAAGTTCTGGCAGAGCAGATGGCACAAGCGCGGCTGGACGCTGCAGGAGCTGGTTGCACCCGCACACGTCGTGTTTCTCACCTGCGACTGGACATCCCTGGGCACGAAGTCGGGTCTTGCATCGACGCTAGAGGATATCACCGGAGTAGACGCCATGATTCTGCTGGGGGTCGAGCCCGAGACTGTGGATCGTCCAAGTGAGGCTGGTGCAACTGGAGCGGAGTGAGCGTAAACCCGACCCTGCGCAGATCCTCCTCGCAGTTGGGTGCAAGCCGGATCTCAGGCACCTTTCCATCGTGATACCACTGGGACATTGCATCATCCCACTTGCCGCGATGTATCGAAAAGCCGCCCCTGCGTGCCTTGGGCTCAACAGGCTCCCGCGAGTGACGTAGGATGGTCACCTCACCGCACGTCGGCGCCACGTTAGGATCGGTCAACACGGCCGCGGACAGGCGCAGAACACGGGGAGACGTATGCCCCCACTGGCCACAGCTTTCCTGGATGCTGATCATGACGTTCTCCGCCGCCCCCACGTCTTCTTCTGAGCAGCGCAGGGGGAGCGCGATCAGGCGACCGTCGCGATCTGTGCAGCGCAGGAGCGCTACCCCTCGAAGCGGGCTACTGGCCGTCGCTTCCCTGCATTTTGGGCAACGAGCGGAACTCGAGTATTCATCAACCAGCCTCCGCAAGAGTTCGGGGGAATGAGTGATAGTCATGAGCTCGATCCGGGCGCCTTGAGGGGTGAATATGCACGTAGACGGCCGTACAGGCACTACCTGCTACTTACTATAGCAATATACCCTCTGACCCAAAAAAAAAAAAAAAAAAAAAAAAAAAAAAGAGGGGTGAATATGCAGTGTAGCCGAGGCGGCGGAATCGCGTGTGGACGGCCGATGTCCGTTGCAAAATCGGCAAGTGTGATGGGGGTGACGTCTCTGAAATGTCCAAAAGCGTCCGGGGTAGCCGCCAGTAGTCCCGATCCACCCAGATCCCAACTCTCACAGTACCACTTACCAGCCTCCGGATCCTTTTTCAATGTCACCACAGTGCGGCTCACATCCCATGCGAAAATACTCTGGTCGGGGATGTGCTTGATGATCTCCTCCTGCAACCGGAGGAATGCGTTCGTCCCCTCGCCGTAGATCGGGGACATGTGCACCCCGAAGATCCCGAGCAGCGAGTACGCCCGGTCCTCCACTCGCGTCGTCTTCCGCTCAGCCGCCCAGGACATCCTCTTTGCGACGCTAGCAGATTCCACGCAGGTTGATTCTCACCACAACTCTCAACATAGACAGCGCAAGAGAGCAGCGCCCTCACGATGACCGGGATATGCATATACCCCCTATCCTGATTGAACTTGAACTCCGGCAGCAACTTGGCGTCGAGCTCCCGCCGTCTAGGGTTATTTCCGGCCATTTCGCCATCGAGTCGGCCCCCCTCGTATCTCTAGAACTTGCCGGTGTTTCATCTGAACACCCCCTCGGTGACACATCTGTAACGACATCTGAAACGGTTGTCGATACAGGCCGTCGAAGCGAATCCTTTGAGATCTACGATTCATCCTCGCGTACGATCGCCGAGGCCCTATTTCCGATCCTCGACTGTACCACTGTCCGTACCAGTGCCGATGGAGTCTCAACGTTATACGTCCGGCTGCTAAGTCTCAAGCTCGATCACCCTCTAGAAAGCGCATATGTCAAAGACTGCAAATACTTTTCATTATCTGTGGAACTCTCTGAACGTCTCATAGAGAAGATCCCGGCCACGGACCCCGAATCGACCGGAGTATCAACCACTAGCTCGGCATCAGAGTGTCGTGCAGATAGTTCGCCGCTGGCGCAGGCAGCTGCAGAAACTTCCAACATACAAGAGGGTCCCTCTTCTGGTCCAGGCGGTACGCCGTCGCCGCGTCAAGATACTATACATGTGAGTCTTCACATTGCTTATTCATACAGTCTAAAGGTGTCCAACTCATATGCACTGAACAGGACTCTCCAGAACCCGCTTTGTCTCCCACCGCCATATCTGAGCAGATGGCTGTTTTCGCAGAACCTGGAGACCCGGGGCCCTGTGACGCAGAGATTTCTGTTATGCACAACGGCCCGGATGTAAACCATACCAATGGGCCAGCTGGTGTGCCATCATCGCCGCACGAATCCGCGCAGGTGAGTCCTCGAAATCACTCTTCGCAACGACCGAGGCCATTCAATACAGAAACAGGTCGCTCGCGGACCTGTCATGTCTCTGACGCGGCGTCCATGCAGATGGCTGCTCGCGAGACTTCTCTGGTTTGCGACACTGGCAGCGCGGGTTTCTCAGCTTCCGCAAGACGTTACTGTGTATATCCCCGAGTTGATGTCAACAGGATTGACGCTGCTCGTCCACAAGGTGCATGCGACAATCTATCTACCAACACTGGCGGGCCGTTGGGCAGTCCGTCATCTTTTAACACGGCTACCACAACCTCAATAAATGCCTCGTCAGAATAGGTACGCATGCTGCGCTTGTCACGGAGTTTGAGTCCTTGAAGTGTGTAAACCTAACAAACCTCCCTGTTCTCAGCGTCCACTGTACAGGGGGCCTACCGACGTTATGGCGTCAGCGATACCGACGGTACGATACGCCTATGCGTGCGCAGCTGCGAAGGGTTTGAGCTGCAAAGGCTTCCAGATTCAACGCCCCGGCTCGACGGCTGCGAGTGCAGATTGGATATTGGACATACACGGGCCCGGGGACTATGCGGGGGAAATCTCTCAGACGTCGACGTCGGACGTCCCGCTGCGCCGCCGCCGCCATACTAATATCAACATGGGGCAACGAGTCGATGACGCTGCTATGTATATCCCGTTACATTGCCGGAGTCAGGTACGATCGACACGACAGGCTCATCTCAAGCCTGCGCACTTTCAATATGCACGTGCACTCTGAGTCGTATTACTATTAGACTCGTTTGTGCGCGCGCGCAATTCTGGCTTCTTTGCCCGCTCGGGCTCTCTAGGGCGGCGTGCCGGACTCTGGGGTGGCCCAGTCTGGTGCGCACAGTCGGAAGTCCTGGCGTGCCGTCTGCCTCACACGATCTCATTGTGTTCATGACTTCATCCCCCTGTCGATTACAACTACCTGGCCGGTAGCTTGATGGGATTTATCATTGAGTGACAGGGAGCGGGAAGCCGGGACGGTGCGTTCGATCCGCCATCGCGCGAACGCGCACATCTTCCATTTTTTGGTAGTATCGCCGCCGTTCAGTATACTTACCGGCCGCGGGGAGACACCCTGTTACGCCACGACGCCAAGGGTGGTCCAGGACTCCAGCGCGTGCCGCGATTGGCAGGCCATGGGACACTATGATGTATATGTCGATACTACCAGATGCTACTAGCCTTATGTGGGCCGTTCATCATGCCCGACGTTCATGTAGCTCAGGCATCGAAACCACCGGTCGACAGCGAAGGGGGGAGGGCACCCGCAACATCCCCGCATGTAACCTCGAGATTGTCAGTCAGCGTAAGCTCCACGGTCGCGCCCCTCTGGAAGACGTCCCACTCGAGGAAGCAGTTCGACTTTGCCGGTTTGCCGTCAATCGTTACATTCTACGTCGGCATCGATCAGGAAAGTCAGAAAGATAGACATCTATGTTCGTGACGTACCTGGACGAAAACGGTGCCCCCAGTACCGTCCGATGGATTACCCGCAAAATTGTGCGCTATGATAGTGGTGGTAGAGTTGAAAGCGGGGTTGAAGAACGATATCTGGGGGAAGAACGGCGAGGAGAGTAGATACTGCTTTGTCGCGGGAACCGGGTACAGCCCGGCGAGGAAGAACGCGACATAGCTCGCCATAGCGCCCGAGTCTATCATATTGTCGAGTCGTGAGCACAATCCGTCGTTAGTAGTCTTCTAATAGTAGGCAAGGCACACGAACCGTCGTTCCCCGGCAGGCCATTGGTGGCCGTGCTGAAGTGTTCTGCCAGGACTTGGCGTGAACGCTGCGTGCTGTGTCCAGGCTTGTTCGCGTAGTGGTACATGAAGGGGATCTGCTGGGATGGCTCGTCCGTCGAGTCGAAGTAGTTCTTCGCAAACAATATTAGTGAGTGTCTCTTTCTATAGCGCGGAAATGCTGACGCACTTGGTCGAAGATAAAGTCCAACCGAGCGACGAACTTATCCGCGCCACCTTGCAGTTCGATGAGCTTTGCGTTGTCCTGAGGGACGAATTGAGAATACTATAAAAGTGTGTCAGAAAGATATAGATAGCTGGTTAGCGCATATGAGAAACGGA
The DNA here is from genome assembly GCA_022264855.1 of Lenzites betulinus. Lineage (NCBI taxonomy): Eukaryota > Fungi > Basidiomycota > Agaricomycetes > Polyporales > Polyporaceae > Lenzites > Lenzites betulinus. The sequence goes on along the minus strand of JABYQU010000070.1, from coordinate 69,482 downwards.
CCACAATAGGGGAGGACTCGTAGAACCCGTCGAAGTTGGTGTTGAACAGGAAGCAGTTATCTCCAGTGTGGTCGTTCGGGCTGCAGTGTTGTGAGTCTGTAAATCCGAAGCTCCCGTTCACAAAGCGCGGCTATACAGCAAAGTATTCATCAGCACTAGAACAAGGGATGCATGAATGAACATACCTGGACCATGCCGACGATTGAACTGTTGTCACTCGCAGTCACGTTGGGATTCCACACGTTGACGAAGTTGCCGGCACGTTTGGCGTACTGTTATACATGTGCGCTCATTGAATACCAATTACACGCTTCGCGCGAACGTGAGGTACTCGCCTTCGCAGCATCGTCGGTCTTATTCAGAGCCCTCGCTACTTGAGAGATTGCGAAATCGCCGAAAGCGTACTGTAAAACAAACTTCAATACCTACGAATTTAATTTCATGAGAACATCGGCGCACCTCGAGAGCCCTCGAGACCTGTTTGGTGTTCGCACCACCAGCTTCAATCAAATCCTGTGGGATATACCCATACTGCTTCCACACGTTCACCTGTCTACCCTGCAGGTTCCAGTCTGCTGGCTGGTCTTCGGCATCGGCGAGCAGCGCGTTATAAAGTGCGTCCGCAGAAACCCCCAGAGACTCAGCTTGATCAGCGAACCTGTGAAATATGAATGATCAGTATATTTCAGAGGGCAATATGCTCTTCAGTGATGGGCGCACTTCACGAAAAACTCTCCCAGAATGGGGTCGCCGTCTACGATAGAGGATCGTAATCATGCTCGGCCGCACGCAGTGATCGACGACTTACTGCTGCCGCCTTGAATCCACTGCTTCGCCGTTGCACCGCGACACTCCGGAAGCCAGCCTGTGGTAAAGGAACGTCAACGTGACAACACGGCTCGAGCCAGATGGAGCGTACCTTCATGCTGCTGGATGTTGATCATACCTCGCACAATACGAGCGAAGTTCTCGGGATCGTGCAGGGACATGAGAGGGTACAGAGTGCGGAACGTGTCCCACTTCGAAAACAAAAGGTACATCAATCATCATGGGCCTAATCATTTAGGAAGCAGTGGCTTACATTGCAGTAGAACGAATCGTAGTACGGTTCGTCTGAGTCCCACAGCGGATTCTCGCCCGAATCTATGCACCATTAGCGTTCTAATGACTTATCTGAAACCGAATAGCTCACAATCTGCCGGGGAGATGTGCGTCCTGTATAGCGACGAATAGAACAGCTCGACCGTGGTGTCGTCTACGCCCTCAGTCTCGACCTGCACGCGACCCAGGAGCTCGTTCCACTCAGCGCGCGCGGCGGCACGCGTTCCGTCGAAGTCGAATGAGGGAATCTCGGACTCGGCGTTCTTGCATGCTTGGTCGGTTGAGATGAAGGACATCCCTACACGTGCGAGTATCTCTGTTGTGCCTGTGAAGCCGAGATACAAAGAGAAAGGGTGCGTGCACTGCGTTATAGAAGGCGAACGTTGCGATAGTAGAATACACGCACTGTTGCCGTTTTGCTTGAACCCCAGAAGGGCGCCGAATTCGCTGCGATAACCTACAAGGCACACACTACTCAGTTAGCTTAGTTGGGAGAAATCGAGTGCATTCGTACCCGTGTACTCTTGAGAGCCGTCGACAAGGCCACGGATCGGCGAGTTACCTAGGTAAGTGCCGTACTCTGCCGGCTTGCCCTATTTGACGCATTAACTCATTGCGCATTTCACGCCGTATACATGGTGTTACAAGACGTACCAAGTCAAATCCGTCGCCCTTGAAGTCCACACAGGTGTACGCGCGGTAGGAGCTTGGTCCGAAACTTGCTGCAAACGTAGAACCCGCTATAACCCGGTCCCTCAACACTCGTAATACGCTGAAAGAACACATGCGACATACCGGTGACGCGCCCCGTGTCGGGGTCTATGTGGGCGATGGGGTTCAAGCTACTTTGCTGTCCATCGTTCGTGACATCAATGACCATTCGTGGGATCGTCGAGTTCGCCGGGAATGTGTATCTGCATGACACCTGGCTAAGTGTGGGTATTCAAGGTTTAACGAAAATATAACGCGTACCGATGTAGCGCAGCGCGGCGTGTTGCAGTCAGCTCGATTCGGATGTCCGTGGACTGCACGACACGAAGTCCCCTGTAAATAGGTATTTCCGTACAAGAGATTGACCAGACGTACAAGATTGGTCGCGAAGTATCCGGGCTCAGCCACATCATCGGGTGACCCTAAGATGTTGCATTCAGGTCATCGCATCATTGTTTAGATTAGGGAAACACATACCGTCTGCAAGCGTTTTGCGCAACGCCTTGCGTGAGTTGATATCGCATGCGCATATTTCGAACCTATTGTCGCCGCCACACGACGCAAAGGGATAGAGTTTGAAGATGGAAAGCGGGACGGACTATGCAACCAAAGAGTAGGTGCCGGTGAGTATTGGCAGCTAACGGGAAGGTAGGAAAACACATACTCCTCCAGTGCCGTCATCGTGCAACTGGGAGACTCCAGTCACCGAGAAGGAGGGGTTGGAGTCATAGCCCGCATGCTGATGACTATGATTCAGTAATCGCTGGGCAACATGGACGGGTATCAGCATACATTGTCTGGGGAGTCTGTATCGATTCCTGTCTTCACCATTCCGTGTGGCAAGGTCACTCCTGAGAATTATACACGATGTGAGTAGCTGCGATGGTAATTCTATAACCGAAAGGACCATGAGGGCGCACCTGGGAACGCGTGCCCCGAGCTGGTCGTTCCTATGAAAAGGTTGACATGACTGGCAGGGTCTTGGATCGGAACATCGGCCCTTTTGTCAGTGCGGTAACCGACGCTAGGACGCGAGAGGGCTAAAGCTGTAGTAATAACAGAGGCCAAGGAAACGCATAGGGGAAGAGGGTGAACCATGGTTGACGCTCCCAAGCTCAGATGAGAGCAGCCGTACATCCAGGACCACGTTACCCCATTCTTATATACCTCTCACGGGCAGTACACGGGAGATGTCCATCCCGGAGTGGTCACATAGGGCATGGAAGACTCGAAGCACAGACATCCGCAAAGACCTGAGGGGCAAGCGGTGGTCTCGCTGCCGGTCGCCGCCCAATGGCCCGGCCTGCACGCATGTGGTCGAGGAACCCATGATTGCATCTTCGCGCACAGGCGCGACGTCACCCGCTCACCTGGAAGCAGTCACCGAACATCGGCGGAGGTGGTTGCGGTAAGGAAGACCTATTGAGAAAGACTGGAAAGCCGGGTATTCAGCGCGTGAGTCCGAACGAGGGCTGTGAACGCTATGCTTACGGTAACTTCCTTCTGGAGAGTTGATGTCATAGTCAGCGTCGTGCGCCCCGTGAGCAGGTTACGTCTGAGGTAGTCTAAAGAGATAGACACAAAAGGTAAGACACGGAGGATCAGGAAGTTGAGAAGCACAGTAGCCATGCGTGATGTTGTGTCGTCCCGCCGTGTGAGCATGGCGGCTGATGTCGATGTGGGCTCGTGACTGGAGCTGTATACTATTGTCGTCTTCTTGGCTGAAGAGACTCTGCTATTGCTCTATTCCTCAAGACTGTACGATTTGGGTGGAGGACGTACCGGACACCAGTGTGCAGCGGTTTCACTGTCTACTATCCTCAGCAAGCTGACAGAGGTTACATATGATGTGTCGGCATTGCCAGTCGAGAGTTGCCACAGGCCGCCATGAGTGCCTCGCTGGACCTGAAACGTAAATGCCTGTCTCCTTCGTGTGCCAGTGTCGAACATGTGAGAGACTGAATAATTTGAAGCTATTCAAGGCGGGCATCATGTTGATCAGTAATGGAAGGTATACTGTAAATTCTTACCATGTATCAAGAATCATACGGGCAGAAATGGAAGGCAGGTACAACGGTACCACACTGATATCACAATATATAGGCGCACAATTCTGGTATCTGGTAGTCCGAGCACTTCTCACTGGATATTTTAACCTACCCTGCAGTATAACTCAGCTAAGCATCAGTGTGTCGAACTGCAGGACGTACGCTAGCGCCGTCGAAACCGCCGGATGTGCGTGAAATGTATGACAAATTGGATATGCAAGTGCGGAGGCGAGCATAGGTATCCATGACGATGTAGCAGTACTCTTGAGTGGTAGAGACAGGTAGAACGCAGTAGCAAGGAGGCTGCAGGTGTCGACGCCATGACGTTCGATAACAAGCATCGAATGCGACGTCCTCGAGTGGCAAGCACGGGCGCTCAATACTTCTCACACATCGGAAGTTCATCGTTCAGCTGCTACTTCTTCGACAGATCCAGGCGGTGTACGAATAAACTAAACCATGTAAGCTAACCCGTGGATGATGACCTCACTGTTACCTTGAATCATGTTGTCTGCTCCGACACACATAGAGCCGGCCAATGAGCTTAATTACGACCATGCCATGTTTGCGTTCCGGGCGGAGGAAAATCAACGATGCGGCGGCGTTGCGCCCGCAGCTCGACGCCACCACCAAACATCCCTAAGCAGGCTCCGTACTAGTCAGTAGCAAGCACATGTTGTACTATAAGACTATGGAAAGGGTACGCCTAATTATGTATGACCGCTTCTTGCCTACTCTAGGACGAGTGAATGCAGGAGAAGTCCGCTGTTTGCAAAGAGTCATCCACAACGAAAAGCGCAATTCAGTCATGGAACACGAGCATATAAAAGCGAGATCGGCACTTACTGCTTGGCTGGACCGGGATCAGGGAGGACTGTGCTGTGTGAGACGTTGCGTCGATGACGAAGAAGAACACGATGTTGTCTGTTGAAATGAACACGGACGTGAACGTAAGTGCCTCATTCGATTCGAGCCCCATGGTGGCAGCGGTGAGCCAGTCTACGGCACTCACTAGCGAGGATATCCGTGTTCCACGAGAAGGTACGTTCAGTCAGGCCGTTAAAGTGCTCTGCCGTCCTGTCGAACACAATACTGCAGCAAGGAGTGATTGATGAAAGGCAAAACAAAATGAATGCGAATGGTTCACTCACGACTACAACGTAATGATTTTGCGGTGACGAAAGGGTTAGAAACCACATAATACCCGAGGAGGACGAATCATACCAGGTTAAACGGAGCTGTGAGAGATCTCCTGTCAGTATATTGTACATACTGTCTTAATCCCATTGCGACGTACCAACACCGCCGTTCCAGGTGACTACGGTAGTCTCGCACTGAGTAGCGTTAGCACTAGTACGGGAACTAATGTTAGCCCACTAGCACTATAAATCCTTGATTCTGAACGCACGGCGTGTTTATCGTGAGAGTGTCTTGAGCGAACGCGGTAGCAGCGAACATGGCAAGGACAGAGGCAGTGGAGAAGCGCATGTTGTCTGAAGCAGTGCTGGTGTCGGTGGTGGAGGATGAGCAGCGTGCTTACCTATTTTCAGGGCGGCGGACGTGTTCTTATACCACCCCACCGTGCTCTCCGGCACCGGTGCTTTGGGGCACGCCCGGAAGACAACCGCGGTGGTCACTCACGAAACGAGGTCCTGTTGCGAGCCAAGCGACCAAGGATCGCCGAGGTCCGACAGCGGGCTGCATATCCCGCGACCGCACAGCATGATGCAACATGCTTTCAGAGATATTCGTGAATTGGTATACCAGAGAGGCTGTGATGGATCGGCGGAATGTACACAGCAGTTCGTTGTCCTGAGTTCTGGCGTTCTATGGCCGGGCGCGCTCGCACACGGCACCATGTTACCGAACGCGCGCTATGATTGCGACAAAGATCGCAGTATTTCCTGTTCAATCGATAGTATCAGCTTCAAAAGAAAGGCTTGGCGTTAGAAAGACAGAACAGGTACAAGGGGAAGAAGTTGGGTACGCACGTTGAACGTACGGCAGACTACTGTTGAGATCTCTGTATGCGGAACGGCACATGTTTCATCCCTAACTTCTCCAGATACTACATCCGTCTGGCGTTCTTGTCAGCCTGTCCAGCATGGTATTATCCTGGAGCTCATAATGCGATTTAGAACTTGAATGCGAGAGCGAGATCAAGGCAGCGCGAGCGTTTTCTCAGTATTCAGAGGGCCTGCCCTAGGTCAAGGAAGCCCCGTGACCTGGAACGACTCCTAGCGCCCATTTGGCGCCCATTCGCTTGAAGTTGTCCTGTTTTGACCACCGCTGCCTGGGCTAACATATGCATGGCTCCTTGAACCCAGGGCGCGGCACATTATCGAAGTCCAAGTTTTCTGGATTGAAGCCAGATTTACCTCGACGGTCGACCTGCCCATCTGCGAGTCAGGACACCAATATGGACGCACCATGCGCGAACGGGCATTCCTCCTCATCGTCCCTCCGACAGCCTTCGCAGGTATCAAGGAACTGACTGTATAGTGAGTACCGTTTCGTTCACCTGGCTCTCGCTGTAATACCAGTTTTACCCATATCGAAGCAGCTAAGTACTCGTGTGAGTCCATCTCCTCATAGGTCGGCTGAGTTGGCCTTGTACGCAGTGAGTTCAACTCAATCCCGTCCTCCAAGATCTCCGAGGTTTCGTTGCCTGTCGTATGCACTCAGCTCTTTAGCGTGATGTTTATATACGCTATGCCCGGCTTGCTGCCTTGCCGAGTCCCATCATCATACTTGCTCACCTGGACGCGGTCTGATGCTCTCGCTCCACGGTCACCTGGTGCTCTAGTACGGTTATGCAGCTTCCTATTACTAGCGAATTCCCCGAACTGTTACGCTAACTTCCTCTTCCCCGCTCCTTCTCATCTTCCTGTAGGCATCCTCTCCGCATGCTCTATGTGCCCATCTCGTCCTCTGACACCACTCTCACCGGTCCACGACCATAGGTGCTCTCTTCTAGGCTTTCTATCAGACTCCCGGACCGCTGTACGCCTAGGTCTCGTGTCACCTCTGAGGAATAGCTCTTATAACGTCTATATACGCAAGATGCATTGTATCACTGCACGGGCTCGTCTCGTCTCTCTAGGGCTCATCGCCGTTGTACTGCTGTCAGCTCCTTCACCGCTCATGAAGCACACCGTCACCTCCTTGGGGATCACCATCTTCTCGGTTCTTTCGTCTTTCCCCTTGTATGGCCGTGTCTTGGCATACCAGCTGTCGCTCAGACAAGATCCCAACAATGGAATTCACTTGGCGGTGTCGCCCATTTGTGGCCCATTGTCTGGTAATGTTTCCGATGTAAACGCGGGCATAGACCTTGGTAACATCAAGACTATCGTCGCTTTCGGGGTACGTACATGATCATACCGCAAGTCGATCGGCGGGGGAACATCTTAACTTACCGTGTGTTTCTTGGGGCTTTGCCAGGACTCATACACTGACGGAGGTCGAGAAGATGGAGGTCCCCTTGCGCCTCCTGTTGTTGTACCGCCCGAGGCACTGGCTGGCGGACGATCGACCGACGGCAAGGTGTGGGTCGAGAATATTGCTGACGATATCGGTGCTACGCTGAAGGACTACGCCGTAAGTTCACGGAGTTCGGAAGTACGGACTGCAGCTTTTAACTGCAGCTTTTAATCGGGACCTTATCTCAGCAATCTGGTGCCTGCACGGATTTGAGCCTATGGCCGAGCGCCATCAAGCAGGCCGACTTTGTTGGGCAAGGTAGGTCGCAATTATGGGTCGCTTTTCATTATCTCAACCTATGCGGCGTAGTCAAAACGTTCATGAACCAATCGAACAACCTGGATCCGGCCAGTACGCTCTATACAGTTTTCTTCGGCATAAAGTACGTTCACGCACACGTTGCACTATGTTTCATTTGACCGACGCGCGTCACGCCGCCGCAGCGACTACGAGGATTCCAAGAGTGAGTTTATTCCAAGATTATATGTGCGGCACGAACTCATCGAATTCCTGTTTTCTCGTGTCGCCAGCTGACGGCACTGCGAACCTGCAAGCCGCTGCGCATGTAATCCTAGACCAGATCGCCATCCTCGCCAGCCCGCCCACGAACGCCCGCTCGTTCCTCATCACCGATGTGTACGGGCGCGGCACACACACCCCCGCGGGCGACGCCTTCGTACAGACCGTGTTCTCGGGGCTGCACGATCTACGCGCCAACAGCACCCTCGCGCGCTCCGCGCACGGGCCGCTGAAGTTCGCGTTCGCCGAGTTCAGCCGGATCTGGGACGGGGTGCTTGGGTCCGACCCGGGCTTCAAGGCGTTTGGGTACGTGAGCACCGACGCGTGCATCGTGGACTGCTCCTTGACGGAGTGCACGACGGACGGGATGTGCGACGACCCCGAGCATTATTTCTACTATATCTCTGGGTGAGTAGCGCGAGGCGTTTTCTCACAGGTCTGACCGGGGTAGACGCTAATTGTACATCAGACATCCGTCGAAGGAGGGACACCGCATTATGGCAGACTATGTTGAAGAGGTATTGCAGAGTTGCGCTGAGAAGGTCCCAACCGCATAAATCTTTACGGTATGCTCTTCTTCTGTCCGTTTGTATCATATACGCCATTCTCTTCTTGGAGGTTATCGAGGAAGTGGCAGCTCCGGAAACGAATTGACATCCGCCTGCTTACCATGTCATGTGCTTGGCAGAGAGCAGCATTACACGCCTTTCAAATATTATAGTCTACTCCTGCGTACCTAGACGATATATCACTATGGGCAAATGAGTGCCGCTACGGAGTCTGAACAATTCGAGCCATACGTCTGCCGCTCACACCATTGCATTGACTTGTTGTCAGGACATCTCTATTACTTAGGCCCGTGATTGTCCACGTTCGAATGAGGCAGTGCCCGGGCGATGCTCAGACGGCTTCCCACAGCTAGCTGAGCCGCAGGGTACATATCCGCATTCTTCCCATACAACCCCCTGCGGAGGCGTATCTCCGCACTTCGCCCCTCCTGCCGATCATGTCGCGGGCTCGAGGAAGCTGGAACATCAAACGTGCGGCCTTGGGCGCCCATGCTGTTCCAGGTCCCCACCATGCTAAAGCTTGCTGCCGCAGTATCGACCCTCACAGCAGAGTACGGTGGGCGGGTAAGGATGCCCGCCGTAACGTGATCGGCCCGCACTCGCTACTGCACAGGCATAGTATAAAGATGGGTCATTAGAGGCCTAACAGAACGCCCCACACCGAGCAACCTGATCTTGACGGCTTCGTTACGCTTCCACACACAGCATCCAAATGCTCACGAAGACCCTTGTTGTCGCCGTTGCGTTTGCCACCTCGGTTTTCGCGCAGGCGCCGCTGGTGCTTAATACTCCGTGAGTTCTCGTCTGGCTTGATTGTACGTTCTTCGCGTCAGGGCTAACTACACTTGACAGGCCTGAGGCGCATCAGTGTCAACCTACGCTCATTACCTGGGAGGGTGGTGAACGTGCGTACAGTTGATCCTATATGTCGACCTATCAACTCAGTTTGCTGACCTTTGAACGCTTCCCGCCCAGCCTCGTACTTTTTGGTAAGTTGACCGTCCAACCCTGTCTCGCCGTTTAGTTTACTGACAAGCCGCACCTCTCTTACAGGAGTGAGCCCCTCGTAGCCTTAGGGGCTCAGGATCTTGTATTCTGATCTTTCTTGCAAATCTGCGGCATAGGTTCCAGCGCGACAACGAGGTCATTGAGTCGTTCGGCACTCTTGGCTCGAACGCCTTTAACTGGAACACCAATGTTCCCGCAGGTGCGTCATATAGTCTTGGTGCTACCACTACAGCTTTCTGCTGACGCTAGGAGCTCAGGCTCTGTGATCACGCTCGCACTCATCGACGCGATCCAGCAATTTGTTCTAAGCGCACCGTTCACTGTCCTCCAGGGATGTGCGTTTCTCCCTCTTTCTGTGATGAAGGACTCAACGAGCTGATATCATTCATAGCGAGCAACTGCACGCTCATATAAGCTACCATCCTGCATCCAGGATCAAACGAATGCATATTACGGGGCGGGGGCGGTCGTCATGGACTTACAGAGTTCTGTAGACTTTCGAGTACCTGGAATTATTCCATATGTGGTCGCCACACAAACACATTCTATGTTCCCCACGACGCTCCGTCTATTTTGCGCATGCTAAGTACCAACGAATCGGTCGGGTTCATACTTCTACTGGTGAAGGACGCGAGACGCCACAGACGCGTCCCGCGCAGCGAGCGATGCTCATCGCACCCACGTGATCGTGTCAGACCGCGCCACTCGGTGCTCCTACAACAAAGAGCGTGGAGAAGGGTTTTACTCGTCGGACCGGCACCCTGGGTGCACAGGCGGACTCAAACGACATGCTGCACTGCAACTCCATACGACGCGAAGGACATAGGCCGAGGCGTTACGTTGATGGGGACTTATCTACGTACTGGTTCGCGATTTGTGACGGCGTAATGTAACTTACCTTATTACTTATATCGGTAGCTACAGTACATAGCCGCGTGGAAACAAATCGAACGCTCCTCCTCCTCCTCCTGCCGCCCTGTGTGCCACAAACCCCAAGACACACGCGCCGGAGTAATCTGGCATGCACTTTTTTACTAGCTGTATGGATACCTCAGTGCTCAACCTCGCAGCATCATCTCCCAGCTGGAAGCGATGTAAAAGCTCCGTCCAAAGGCACCGAAAAGCCTCGACCGTCTCAATACAACTCATCTGAGGCCCTGTACACGTACAATTCTGGGTCCCGGAAGCTTATTCCGATCAAGCATGTAGATAACGGCTTAAACCAGCCGATGTGAATGCATTCTAACTATGTATTCGCGCCTCGCCGGTGTCGCCTGGGAGTGCGTCAACTTTGCATCCCCACCGGGTTGATGTAGCCGTTGGGGCAGTGTCGTGAAGGTAGAAGTATGAGCGGTGTTGACTGCGATCTGGGAACGGGGATGTCATGTGGTAGATACATACCAGTTCCTCCCGGTGTAGGCACCCTCTAGGCATTACTGTGGCAGCGTTTGACGGGTCGCAGTCGGATTCATGCCGTAGTCGAATCGTCGGAATGGAACTGGGCCGCCCACGTTTGTTGTCTAGGTGGCGCCTCGTGCGGTCGGAACCCAGTACTTCTCTCTGTGAAGCGCTTTAAACCACTTCGCTCTGTGTCTTGTTTGCGCAGTACTGAAAAAGTTGCATGTCTCATAGATATAACATTAATGTAATTTATTCGTCTCAGCCTCGTTCTGATACCTACCACAGCGTGCGCGTGCATTCAGGGCAGCAAGCAACGCGACGCTCCGCAACGTGGCCGGAAGGGGGGTGTAGGGTGTGTGGACTACACAGAAGAGGAACTGAGGAGGTTAGGAAATCGTGCGCCTCACTTCAGGTATACTTGCAAGCCTAGGGCCGCATCTGCCCCCGAGTATCGTACGGCAAGCCTACCTCAGTGGCCCCACCCTTCTGTGCTCTGGATGCTCGAAGATACGGAGGCTCGTTTGTATTCGGCATATATGTACATTCACTGTGGTCTTCCGGGATTACTATGCGATCAATTTCGCACACAGCTCAATCATAGCCTCCGGTAGACAGAGAGGGCGGTATAGCGTCTGCCTTTGCGCCGCAGGAGACGTTGATGCTGTCGGTAAGTTCGAGTTCAATCAACGAGCCGCTGGTGAATGCGTCCCACTCGATGAAACAGTTCGACTTCCACGCTTTTCCGTCGATTTTGACGCTCTGTAGAAGCACTGTTAGGGTCCTTTCGCATGTTCGCGATCGAGATATGACGACCGACCTTGACGAAAACGTGGCCACCTGTACCGTTCTTCGGATTTCCGCGGAAGCCGTTGGAGCGGATCGTGGTAGTCGTCTTAAGGACAGGGTTCCGGAAGGATATCTCGCGGAAGTACGGGGATGACAGCAGGAACTGTCGCGTGGCGGGAAGGGGATAGAGGCCCGCCAGGTAAAATGCGACATAGCTACCCATGGCGCCGGAATCTGGACATGGAACCTTAGACTCCCTAATTGGCGGCAGAGGTTCAGAAAGGCTACCTACCGTCGTTTCCGGGGAGGCCATTCACAGACGTGTTGTAGAACTCAGCGATCACTTGACGGGCTCGTTGAGTACTTAGCCCTGGCCGGTTCGCGTAGTGATACATGAACGGGATCTGCTGTGACGGCTCGTCTGTCGAATCGAAGTAGTCCTATAAATCTCGTCTATCAGATGGTATATCCCGAGTCCATCGTCGCGTTCGGTCGTACCTGATCGAATATGAAGTTCAAGCGAGAGACAAACTTTTCTCTCCCACCCTGGAGGGCAATGAGCTTGGCCGTATCATGCGGTGCATACTGCGAGTACTGCAAATTATGCGATATGTCAGTTGATTTAGCTCCTTACACTGCAAACTCCAATACTCGCCACTATCGGCGCGCCCTCGTAGAAACCATCATGGTTCTGCGCGTTGAGAAAACATGTCGCCTGTATAGGGTCATGAATACTGCAATGCCTTGGGTCGGTGAGGTTGAAGATCCCATTGGCAAAGCGAGGCTAATCGAAAGTGTCAGCCACTCTCCCGAGCCATGATGTATGTATTTCCGTACCTGCATGAACCCCGCTATGTCGTCTCTCCCGGGGAAGGTAATATTCGGGTTCCACACATTTGCGAAGTTCTCGGAGCGTTTGGCATACTGATTGTGTAGTGTTAGATTGCACTAGTGTACTCCCCGGTGAGGACCCATGGAACACTCACCTTCTTTGCGTCTTCCTCTTTCCCGAGGACCTTGGCCACCTGAGAAATAGTGAAGTCGTCGAAGGCATACTATATAGAACCTCCGCATCAACGATCTACAATAGGCAAAGATAGGATGAATATGCCGCACCTCCAGTGTCCTCGAAACCTGCTTCGAGTTCGTGCCACTCCGCTCCCAGACATCGGAGGGTATGTATCCCAGGCTCTTCCAGATGTTCACTTGACGTCCTTGTAGGTCCCAGTTGGGGGGCTGCAATTCCGCGTCCGCGAGCAGCGCGCTGTACAGAGTGTCTGCGGATACATTCAATTCTTGAGCGTGCTGGTGAAATCTGGGAGGCTCAGCAGGTTAGCTCATATTTTGAAGGTTCCCTGTCAGTACTGACTTGACAAAGAACTCGGAGACGATAGGGTCTCCATCTAAAGGCGTCAAATGGTCAATACTCCTCGCTTCAAGATCGCGTGAAGGATTGAGGTACGTACTACTTCCGCCCTGAATGAAGTGCTTTGCCGTCGCTCCTCGACACTCCGGAAGCCAACCTACAATGCGACGTGAGTTACAGTTCTACCCAGGTATCTAAGACATGTGTGACCTTCATGTTGTTGGATGTTTATCATACCCCGAACGATTCGCGCGAAGGTCGCAGGATCGTGGAGGGCCATGAATGAGTAGAGCGTCCGGTATGTGTCCCACTAAAGCCAATATCGTTGAGCGCAGCTCGTGGAAGTTAGGATGTAAGTATGCTCGTGGATACATACGTTGCAGTAGAACGAATCATAGTATGGCTCCGTCGAGTTCCAGAGTGGGTTCTCGCCAGTGTCTGCGTAATATGTCAGCACGACTGATCAGCGAACAACTGAGAGGCCTCCCTTACAGTCCGCAGGCGAGAGGTGAGTCCTGTAGAACGAGCTGTAGAAGAGGTCTACAATCTCCGGATCTACATCGGAGGTATCAACTTGAACACGGCCGAGCAACTCATTCCACTGCGCTCGTGAGGCGGAGCGAACACGCTCAAAGTCGAAGTCCGGGATCTCTTCTTCGGCGTTGGAGCATGCTTGTTCTGAAGAGATGAAGGAGACTCCGACCCGTGCCAGGATAGATGTAGTTCCTGTCGATTTGATTAAGTGTGGACGATTCTTCCCGAGGGTTCGTGGGACAGATACATACCATTCCCGTTAGGAGCAAACGTGAAGAGAGCACCGAGTTGATCGGTGAAACCTACCAGCGCACTTAACGTCAACAAGCGGCGATATCAAGATCCACACCATACGAACTCGTGTACAGCTGCGTAAGCGTCACGGTTTGCTTCACAGGGAAGTCTGCCAACCACGCGCCATACTCCGTAGGGGGGCCCTGTATAATATTGGTGAGGTCTAGGATAGCCAAGCTAATTAGACGTGATGAAGATACCAAATCATAGCCATCGCCCTTGAAGTCCACGCATGTAAACGCGCGATATCTTCCAGGTCCGAAGGAAGCCTCGAAATGAGCGCCGCCTAAAAACATCGTTTACTCAAAGACATGCATAATGTGCCGTCGGCCTTACCAGTGACCCGGGCGGTATCAGGGTCGAGGTCCATCGATGGATCGGTACTGCTCATTTGTCCGTCATTAGTAATGTCCACGACGAGGCGGGGTGTCTTCGTTCCTGCTGGGAAAGTGTACCTATGAAAAGCTAAGTAGGATTCATATTCACTTGGTTAGACAGAGCTTACCGATGGATAGCAGCACGGCGGGTGGATGTCAGTTCTACGCGAATTCCAGTGGACTAGAAACGCTGCAAGTTAGTGACCGCGCGCTCACTCACACAAATATGACCAGCCATACTAGATTGGACGAAAAGTAGCCAGGCTCTGCTGCATCATCGGGAGTGCCTGGAAATAGCGAGACGGTATTAGAACACGAGTGCGCCGAATGCCTTGTGCACACGCACCGTCTGCCAGTACCTTCCTCAAAGCCTTACGCCCGTTGATAGACGTCTGACATTCTTCGAACGTGTTTCCTACCCCGCACGACGTGAATGCCCACAGCTTGAATAGCGAAAGCGGGACGGCCTGTGGCGTCAAAGCTCATCAAAAGTTCGACTCTATAGAGGTAATCATTTGGGACTAACCCCTCCGGTGCCATCATCGTGAAGTTGGGAGAATCCCGTCGCATTGAAGATTGGGTTCGCATCGTAGCCGGCGTGCTGCTCGCAACACCACAGTTGAAGACACGCGCGTTCAGTGATTTACGCTTAAAATGTCACTCACGTTTCCCGGCGAATCCGTATCCATTCCAACTTTGACCATACCATGCGGCACGGTAGCACCTATCCCAGCAATCAAAATCAGGGCTCAGATATGTGATGATCAGAGAATTTACCTGGAAAGGTGTGCCCGCCATTCGTGGTCCCAACGAACAGATTGACGCGACTCGCAGCATCGGGAATGAACGCCGTCGATGACGATGCGCTCGGCGCCGCGGCAGACGCAGACTTCGAGCCTCCCACAAACGACGAGGAAGCCGCACTCACCAACGCCGCCTCTTGCGCAAGCACTGTTGCCAATGCAACGACAACGCGTAACAGCAGCATGGCGAGCAGACCGTAGATGAACCCACCTCCTGCTCACCGCTTTCATTTATACATCAGCCTTGAGAAATTGCACCTCAACCCCGGGCACGATCAGACGATGTCTGCGTCAAGCACGGTTCTTCGTCTCAGTCGAGCCCTCGGACGGGGTCTGTATCCCCAACAGCTGACCAGAGACCATGCTCGCCCGCCACTGCACTGTAAGGCAGATTCAATCAAGTAGCCGGGCACGATGCAAAGAACGTAGACCATGTGAGACGTTCAAAACGTACGACGCGCGCTGCGATAGGATAGCCGGGCGGGGCGGGCACAGCGCGGCCCACTGCTGAGGCAGAAAGCGCGCCGGGCGCGATCCTGCGGAGGACTTCTTCAAGCACGTGTTCGGGTGTTGGCAGGTATCAGAAGCACATTGAAGTCGGGCTCTATGGCAGAAGAGTGTCAGTACGCCAGCTGTGCGGGCGGGTGACCCGGCGGGAGGTCCGCATGAGAGATTTACGTACCGGGATAATGGAGCATGCGGAATGCTGTCTGCTGAGCATGCCCGGGACGGAGAGAGCGGTCAGCATCCGTCAGACCCTATGACGGTATGACGGTCATTTTGCACAAAAATGATTTTGAGCACTTACTATTAACAACGGGCCAGCGCGCTCTCTTACGGTCAAGCGCGCTTTCTTTCGGTCAAGAGCGCTCTCTCTTACACTTGAGCGCGCTTTCTTTCAGTCGAGAGCGCGCTCTTACATTGGACAGCGCGCTTTCTTCCAGAGCTACCGACGGCTACAATGAGCATAGGCAAGTCAAATATCTTACGTAATACTGATTTTGTAGTCCGGTATTGATCTGGAGTCAGTACATCTTGTAAGAATTCTGCTTAGAGCCGTACTAACTTCAGTACTATCAGGTACAGTAGGCCTTGTTGATAGGGAAGACTTGCTGCCTAAACTTACTTCTTCCCGGCTTTATGCTAGCATTAGTCCTCCCGAGGACCTTCATTTATGCACAATACCGCTGAAAGATTTATACTAGAAACATCCCGTGCCTCGTGAGAGAATATCCTGCCTATGTTACCTTGCGCAGTGCCAGTACTTGCAAGGTCACCCGGACCCCAATATTGAAGCAGTTTTTCCTGCGTGCCGCGGCCGGTCCCTGCACTGGAGCTCCCAGCTGGGGAGAACGTGTCCGACCGTATGGCTTCGAATACACGCAAGGTCTACGCCGACGCTTACGTCCCTACTTAAGGTGGTGGAATGGGAATATACTAGAACGATGACAAATGCAACGTATATACACTGTTTACTTGGGTTCACATATAAGGTCTTGTGGCCTAGCGGTAACTCCTTCGTAGCCCGTTTTGTCGGGCCCGAGGTTCGAGTCTTGCTCGTGCTTGCTATTTTTCGGCCGGCGCTTGTGGCATTCCACGAGCGTCTCTAGAAAATATCCTGACTAAGCAGATAGGCGCCTGCTCTTAAAGAAAGCGCGGCGAAAGGTGGAGAAAGAGAGCTCAAAGTCGAAAGAAAGTGCTCACAATAATTTTTGTGCAATTTGACCGTCATAAAAGACCCGGGCACGCATCTTCGGGTTGTCACGTTCAGATGTTCTCGTAGTCGTAGCTTGTAGCAGGTCGTAAAGTCAACATAGTACACATCGATTGTACACTATCTATCTATACATTACCAAATGTACTGTGCGTACAGAACTCTACAGATGCTCTACTGATACATGATATGCCTGCTCACGAAATCAGTGCCATGAGCTCATCGAAACGCTGCGCACAAAGATGCACTTACGCCGTATCGAACTGTTCCATCAGATCTAAAACCTGCTCCAAATGGGCGAACGAAAGGGCTTCCTGCTTGGCAACGGCGAGCGCGCCCGCAGTCTTGACGATGTTCTTAATCTGCCGCCCGTTTACCTTCTTCTCGCCGAGCGAGCGGAACTGCTCCTGGGTGACACCGCCGAACGGTACATCTCCGTTCACCTTCTTGAGGAATGCGAGCCAGATGTGCCGTTTCGCGTCGGCGGAAAGGTCCTGGTAACGCAGCGAGACGTGAATGCGCGACTGGAAAGCCTCGTCGAAAACGCGGACGCGGTTCGTTGTAAGGAACAAGATCCCGCGGAAGTACCTGTGCTCGAGGGTTAGTTCTTCGATTCACAATTTAAACTTTGTGTTAATTACTCTAGCTGACGGAGAAAGACGGCAACCATGGCATTCCGCTCGAGGTGTGCCAGTGTGCGCTCCTCAAGAAACACGTCCGCCTCGTCGATGAGAACGACCGCTCCCCAGACAGCGGACACTTTCAGGATGGCTGTGAGGTTCTGATCCAAGGCCTCTGCATGGGTGCCGAGATCTGCAGCTCCTACAACGTACAAGGGCTCTGTGGAGAGAAGGAAAGCCGACAAGACAGAACGGGTCAACGCTGTGCATGTTTCAGAAATAGTGCATGAGACTCACTTCGCACGTCTGGGAAAGTTGGCGGAGCCGCTTAGCTTGGTGAGAGCGAAAGAAGGAGGGAGTGAAGACGTACATTCGCTCATCGCCTCCGCAGTCAGGCTCTTTCCTGTTGCAGCAGACATTTTTCAGTTCTGTTTTCATACCGAAGTATTCTTGTGTTCACGTACCTGTTCCTGGGTTGCCGAATAAATTGATGACGAGGCCGTGTCCCTTACCGGACACGAAATCGTCAAACTGCGCCGCTGTGCCTGCGTTGTGCGACTCCACGAGCGTTTTGAGTACCATTTTATGCGCAGGCGGGATAACAAGCTGTTCGAACGCCTCGTCGTTCCACTCAAATGGCTCGACGCGCTCAACGATGAACTCCACTAGTAGTTCAGGTTAGATTTATGTGCACACGTACTATGCGAGAAGAGACTACTTACGCCATTGCTTGTCGGAGAAACTGAAACCATATACGATAGGAGACGTGAGCAGGAGCTCTTCCTTGGTCAGATCACGGGCGTCCGGGTCCGTGATCAACTTCGACGCCGCAGCGCGTTTAGCATGTCTATCAATATCCTGTCCTGAGAGTGTTTTGGACACACGGGGCAGCATCGGGTAGTTGGGTACCGTGTCCCCGAAAGTCTCTGGGAGGGAGAAAGACCGGTGAGCAGGGTCCCCGCACCCACGGGCCAGGAAACAGCGCGCTACTCACTTCGGTCGATCATGATCCGAGAGTTGACCTATATCGCACTCAATGTCAGTCTGACATACAGGAACAGTGCGGGAGGACGCACTCACGCTATATTTGATGTGGGAAATCTCCTTGAACTTGAACGCGAGTCCCCGGTACGCAACATGGTGCATCCCGCCAGCGACCTCCGACCACTTCCTCCCGCGCTTGATCAGTCGCTCTTTCAAGCCCGCCACGCCCCCTGGACCCGGGTAATACTCGATCGGAAAGGTGATGAGCTGCGAGATCTTCTTCGCGCCCTTGAACCTTTGCACGTCGATGACCCTTCCCAGGCCTGCGTACCCGAATGTCGGCTGCGTGTTCTTCGGAGAGTTGACATCCGTAATACCGTTGGCGTCGCCCGGGCCGTCTGTGTGGCTACCGATGTCAACCTCGACGTACTCGACGACGAGTCGCCAGAAGTACTGCATTTGCTGCTCTTGTCCGCCCTTGGAAGTAAGCAGTCCCGTCGGATCATACGCGGCGGACACAGGCGACTGGGCATCCGCCTTCTGGCATAGCTCCGCGTGCACGAGACGCAGCGCGCGGGGCTCAGAGGTGATCGGACAGAGCGTGTACAGCGTCGTCTTGCCTGGGACGAAGAGCGCCCACAAGAGGTCGAACGTGATCTCGCCGTGTTCAAGTAGTGAGGACAGTGTGTCGAGTGTTGTACCGTACGTTTCCCTGAGATGGGAGAGCAGGTGGCTCAAGTGCTCATGCGTGCGGTGCACAGGCTCGTCTGGCGATACGTCCTGAACTTTGGCGGAGAGCGCGTCTAGGTGCGCTTGCAACTCCGGGAACCAGGACAGGAGCGTGTTCGGATCAATCTATTAGAGAGATTGAGTTTTAGTCTTTCCCGGCCAGACGCGACGCGACGCACTCGGAGCGGTTTGGCAGTCCATGAGATACCCTGCACGTGGCCCAGAACCTCCTTCCCAACGTCGACAAGCTCGGGGCTGTTTATCTGGAGAGACGTGGTGACATTGAATGTGTTTGCCTTGCCATCTTGGCTGTAGTTGAACCTGCGGATAACGGTGAATGCGAACACGGAGTACTTGGCGCCATCCTGCTTCGCCGCTTTGTCCTCCTCCGTGGGGGGCGGCGCGGGCCTAATCGTCCACTGGTTCTTAAAAGAGTCGTGTATTTCATGGAGGTATCGGACCTCCAATACGCTCCCGGGCGGTCCCTCCGGGATGGTCTCCTCGGGGACGGTATCCGCGTCCTTTGTTGGATCAAACTCGATGACGTCGCCGGAGAGGGCGGGCATGGCGAAGCCGAGAGTACCGTCGTCGTTGGCGACAAAGCCACCGGCTGGGAGGGCGAACATCGGGTTAACGATCGGATACGCGTGCGAGACCGCGTCCCCGGCTTGCGAATGGAGAGTTGCAGCTGATGGAGACCCAGGAAAAGCGCAAAAGCAGGCCACTTACGCAGATGTACGTGGCGGGGAGGTCTGAGCACTTTGCCTCTGAGCATCTTGACGACGTGGTGGCGTCCGGCTGGGAATGGGGGGGAGAAAGAGCGGTGGATGGTTCGCGGGAGGGCAAGAGGAATGCTAGGACGCGCGAGCTTGATATATAAGCCTCGTGCGCGTCGTGCTGCAGACGCGCCAAGATGGAATCTCACGCACATATGACCGTTGACTGCGCTGTAAGGTGGACGCCGCAGCTGACAGCGGTGAGCAAATACGCAACACTGACTCCAGCACCCGCAGCATGCCAGAGAGAATGTACAAGGTTATCTTGTACGGAACCGAGACACCGACCCCTATGACACTGCCGAGACAGTCATCCGAGTGAGATTATTACCCTCTCGAAGCTTAAGGCCATGTAGGGCGTTTCAATTGGGATAGCCCGCTGATACGGGGGGAGAGGAACGCAGCTGACGATAGCCCTTGTACTTCTTGGATGAAAGACACTGAACATCGGTGACAAAAAGGTGGACTACTTGGCGACTAGGACAGCTACATAGATGCTTCAGCGTGATCGTCGTTGATTTCAAAGGGACTTTCAGGACTTTCTCAAGGCCAGAAGACAGGAGGACGTCTTAAGTGAGCGAGGGTACTGGTACAACTTGAAGCACCAGGGTGGCGCCGGAGTACCATTTTAAGGTTAGGGTTAATGCAAAACGTCAAAACGTGAGATTAAAGATTTGCAAGTTAGGAGCATCCGCCTCCCCCCCGCCATGGATCAATCAAACCAGACGGGAGAGGCTGTGGCAACGCTCATGGCAACACGCGCAGCGGACCCTGCGATGCCGCTCCTCCATATCACGGACTCGAGAACAACGCTGGAAGCTGTGACAAAACGATTCCGTAAATACGAAGACGAAGGATTTGTGCACCAAAAGAACCCGGACCTCACCAGAGCGATCGTGGCCGCAACTCTTGAACGGAAAGCGCACACTGCTTTCCTATGGGTTAAAGGACACAACGGCCACCCGGGGAACGAGCACGCGGATGTCCTAGCTGGCCGCGGAGCCCGCAAACCTGCCCCAGACCCCGTAGATGTTACCGTACCTCGGAAACTTCTAGTCACTGGGGCGAAATTGAGTAAAGTAACGCAAAAATTAGCATACCGAGCGATCCGAGCACGGAAAACGGTGGACGCGCAGCCGAGAAGACGTACCAAAGAACGGGTGGACCAGGTGATCAAGGATCTGAGGGAAGACCTTAATGTTCACATAACCCCGGAAACACTCTGGAAATCGCTAGCTAGTAGCGCAATCTCCCGTGAGGCGAGACAATGGATGTGGATGACCCTCCACGATGCATATATGATCGGAACTCACTGGCTACGCCCATCAATGTCCGATGAACTAAAAGAACGAGCAATTTGCAAGGTATGCGGCCAGACCGAAACGATGGAGCATATACTATTCACCTGTAATGCGAACGGACGCGAAACTATATGGAAACTACTCCATGAGGCCTGGACGACGGCGGGAGGACTGCCGCGCAACCCGTCATGGGGGACGATTATGGGAGCAGCTTGCACTGGACGGAAGGCGAATGGCGGCCGGTGCACGCCTGCGCTAGAAAATCGCTGGGCCATATTAGCGATCGAGTCAGCCCGGCTTATATGGAAGCTCCGATGTGAGCGGGTAATAGCAAACGACGGCGCGGAATTCACTAGGCAAGAGATACAGAACCGCTGGTTTGCAGAAATAAATAGGCGGCTTACCCTAGATCGGCGCGTTGCAGCCCTACTCCTAGGGAAAAAACGTAAACGATACATACGGCTGGTAGAAGGGACCTGGTCCCCCCTACTGGAAGAGGAGAGAGACCTACCCTCGAGATGGGTGACGGATAGCGGGGTTTTAGTGGGTATTAAGCGAGGGAGAGGATGAGGGCGCCTGGTGCTCTCGGATGAATCTCCCGATGACCTTCGAGTCCCACACTCAGTGCGTAAAGGACATTTCCTCGCGGTACGGTGATAGTGCGATCTGATCGCACATCTTTAAACTCTCACTTCTTAAGTGATTGCTGGGGTTTCTCGTTTGTCCCTAGAAGTCACCAAGCGCGCCCGCTACCCCACCACACGCTCTGACGAGCTCACTGGGGGAGCAGGCTCAAGACGCGCTCCACCAAAAAAAAAAAAAAAAAAAAAAAAAGATTTGCAAGTTTGTTCTTGACTTTGACCCCAAACTCGTTCTCCCTTCTTTCAACAAGCCAGCAGCAAAGAGACGAAAACCTGTCTGGTCGAGATTGAAGTAAAACTGTTTGTGACTCTGTTGTGCAACTAAAAATTCTCAGTCAGGGAGAGCCATAATATCATGGGGAAAGCGACACCAGCAAAGTTATTTGTACGTTGGAATCAGTCAATTTGACTGTGAGTGAGATAAGCAACCCTCCTCTGACCGATGAGCCAGGAACACCCACATACACGAACGGACGTCGTACGGGCTACCTCAACATTGGACATCCGCGATGTACATGCGGAGGATCCTCCCGATTTTTCATCCGAGACCTCAGCCTAAGGCACGCCATCTTTCCCCACACTCTTTGATGGCTTCCCCGCAAAAGCAGTCACCCCCGCGTCCATAGCCGCGCTGAGCCCCCGTTCCCATCCTCCGCCCGATGTCCCTAGCACCTGGGAACCGCTCGCACACGAGCTTTGTTCATGGGAATCTCGGCGCCCTCTAGCACTCTTCGGCTGCCATTGCAGCCTCTCGCGCGAAGACCAATATTCTCGCCCGCCGCCACGATCAGTACGGGTCTCCGGGGCGTTTGTACGCCCTACAACGTGACCTTCGCTAGACCCACCCTTCCGGATCCTGGGCCCCAGTTGGCTAGCGTGTGTATGGGACTCCGATAGCCGATTCGGACGCTCCTCGACGTGCGTATAATAAGCCCTGCCAGGACGCGTTATCCAGGCGGCCGCTCTCGCACCCCACTTTCTGCGACCGCGCACGCTCACCTCTCTCCTTCACCACACGTCTTTCACGAAACCTACGACCCCTTCACCCCCGTATCATATTACGACTGGGAAGATGGCTCAGAGTGAAGGCGACACAAGGAGTGCGAGTATAGAGAAGAACACAGCGGACTCGGTGGTGGAAGAAGTACCCGTGAAGCACGACCTTGCTTATGGCGGAGAAGACACGCTCCCGCCTCCCCCAGACCTTACACCCGAGCAGCAGAAGGCGCTGTATCGCAAGATCGACTTGCGGCTTATGCCTATCCTTACGCTTATGTACCTGTGCTCGTTCTTGGACCGCGGTAACATCGGTGAGCCTCGAATACTTTGGTTTGAAACGTTTAAAGGCTCAAATTAGACGCGACGATAGGCAATGCGAAGCTGCAAGGGCTCACTACTCAGTTAGACCTGACGGGCAATAAGTACAACATTGCACTGGTGGGTCCGCTATCCTCGCACTTTATATAAGCTCTGGATGCTCACGCGCTCACGCCTGGCGTCCAGACCATGTACTTCGTTGTGAGTTTGATCTCTTCTACTGAGCTTCGTACGGAACCTTATTAGAGGTCACGGTATAGCCGTACTGCCTCTTCGAGTGTCCCGCAAAGTACGTTGAGCCTCTGGTACCCCTAGGCGATGATCTAATACGTACTTTCCTAACAGTTTGGTTCTGAAGAAGTTTAGGCCATCGAAGTGGCTACCCGGAATTACAGTACGTACTTCTGAATTCCCGTCTGCAGTCGAGGATCCTCACCATGGCCCTGCCGCTAGCTCTTGTGGGGGGTGATCATGTAAGCCAACGCGAGCATTTCTCACGTTCGCCTTGCTGAACCAAATTTCAGGACGATGATGGGCTTGGTGAAAACGTACGTCGTCAAAAGTATTGACTGTGATATCACGGAATACTTATGAGCCCTTTCAGCTACCCGCAGCTGGTCGGAACGCGCATTTGCCTCGGAGTTGCAGAGGCAGGACTCTTCCCTGGCGTCGTTTACTAGTGAGCTTCTTTTAGCCTCACCGCCCCGCCTCGTACAACTAACCACTCGTCATACGAAGCCTCACTCTATGGTACCCTCGGCACATGATACAATATCGGATCGGAATATTCTTCGGAGGAGCGACGCTCGCGGGCGCGTTCTCTGGCCTGCTCGCTTTCGGTATCTCGTTCATGTCCGGTACGGCGGGGCTCCTCGGCTGGTCGTGGATCTTCGCAAGTTCCCGTCCTCATTCTACGCGTACTTGCGATAATGACAACATCTCTCCAGATAATTGAAGGTATCGCGACGGTCGTCGTGGGATTTATCTCGTTCTTCAGTGCGTCCACCGCCCACTTTGCGAGTTTGAATCACTAATGCTGATGCGTCATTTATAGTTCTCGTCGACTTTCCCCACACCGCGGCATTCCTGACTCCAGAGGAGCGCGCGTACGTTATTCATCGGAAAAGTACGCCTTCGTTGTACTTGGTTTGACAGAAGTTATACGAGCTGACTGGGATGTCCCGGAATAGAGTACGACAACTCGTCGGTTGGCGAGGAGGAGCACTTTGAGATACGCCATATCTGGGAGACTCTCCTCGACTGGCAGGTGTACTTCCACATCCTGATCTACATGTCCATCATTGCCCCTCGTACGTTCACCGACATTGTGCACCTTGTTGATTCACTGACAAAATCATGTTCGCCTAGTTTACGGGATCTCGCTGTTCTTGCCGTGAGTAGTTGTCGCTTCGAGTCTCTTACTCAAAATCGCTGATGATGCGTCATACTAGATCCATCATCAATGGGTACGTCTAGTCGTGGGTTTCCATGCCTGTAGTCGTGCTAACATACCACGCATCTCGTAGCTTTGGGTTCAGCACGCCAATCTCGCAGCTCCTTACGGTGCCACCCTATGTCTTTGCCAGTAAGCACTTACCTCTCGTTTCACCTACTTGATATGTTATATAACATGTGCTCTTAGCGATCACGCTACTCGTGTGGGCGATATGGTCCGACCGCATCAAGAAACGGTACCCGTTTGTGCTCGCTGGACTTACATACTGCCTCGTCGGATTCGCGATCAACATTTCGAATGCCCCCATTGGAGCCAAGTATTTCGGTACTTTCCTCATCGTTGCAGGGTCGTATGCTGGATTCCCTGGAGTTGTCGCATGGTACGTCGTATGTTTTGCTGGTTCGTGAATGGATGATTCAAGCGAAACGAAGGCTTGGAAACAACCTTGCCGGACACTACAAACGTGGAGTGGGCATGGCGCTGCACATCGGCATCGGGAACTTCGGAGGAGCCATCGCGAGCAACATCTATCGCACTCAAGACGGCCCGCGCTACGTCCTCGGACGTAAGCATTTTGTGTTTCATCCATACTGTGGGTTACCCACTGACGCACCCTTCTCGTTTATAGACGGCATCGAGCTGATGTTTGTGGGGATCGGCTTCATATTCGTCCCCATAACCGTGCTCGCGTACAAGCGCATAAACGCGCGCCGGGACGCGCTCGTGAAAGAGTCCCAGGAGAAGGGAATACGCCACTCTCCAGAGGAGCTCCGAAGGATGGGTGACCGCGCGCCGGACTTCCGGTACACTCTCTAAGCGTTTGCAGGACCCACTTCTCCTATGCGACGACAGAAGGAGGCGTTGCAGCAGGAAGTCGTGGGAGGCGCGCAGAATGCTTGTATTATATGAGCATGTGTATTGTACAGTGTGTAACGATAGACCTCTTTGAATGACCGTAGGACCGCTGCGATTACACAAGAAACCACCAACTTCAAGCATACTTTAGCCCATAATGCTTGCATGCACAGTAGGTCAATTGCTCCTCATAGGGGTGCTGTAACGTTCATTGAAAGAGTCTCCTAGATCTAATCCAGAACTCGCGTTCATTCTCGATTTAATGATTGCCACTCTTTTCCGTTATAGGCCTACGCATGCGCACGCTTCCCCTCAAGTCATCGAACCATTTTGAGTATCTTGCTAGCCGTTCTTAGAGGACCTGCTCGGGGCATCAAATTCCTACAGCATGTTCATAGTCTCATGCAGCGAAGCCGTCACGCGTCACCACCCACATTTGTAGCCAGGCTATGCAAAGTACGCGTCGATTCCTATCGCGCTCGGTTTCCTCTGTGAAAGCTCTTACGGCTTGATTTCATCAGTGCGTACTAGGACTGGTTGGTGGGCTACACGCGAAGCCTTGTATCTTGACAGCGAAAGGCCGAGTATGATATCAGATCGAAGTCGACGTCCGGATCCTGCCCACCAATAGTGAAGCGGTGTACATCGATCAACAGCTCTTTCGCAGCGTCTCCCCGTCTCTCCGCACAGTACTCTCTCATGCCAAAGCCACCGATGTACGTCAAAGCTTGCACACGCGACGACGCTGTCGCGCCACAAAGCTTTCGAAGTTCGATACGGACACATTCGGTACGTTGTTTGGAAACTCTCTTATCATAGCGCTATCTGCTGATGCTCCCAGGACGCGTCCATGGCCGTCACCTGCGTGGTGTGCATTGCACCCTGGCCATTCTCTTTCCCTGCTGGATGGAGGACGGGGCGCCGCCACGGCTTCCTCTCGCACGACCGCTTCTCGTCAAAACGATAGTTCCTGCACCGTTACCCATATATACCGCCAAGAAATCAGTCATCTACAGTACCTAGGAGTCAGCTCGACCACCTATCCTTCACATCGCAATGCCTGCCCCTACACTCCCATCAGTCCCTCACTATACTCCGGTAGCTCCCACCAAGGAAGAGTGTATGTTGCGCTATTATCAGAGTATAGCCGTCTCGCATGCTGAACCCTGGTGTCTAGTGGAATGGGCACCGCTCCCCGTGATCGACTTCTCTCAGGTTGGCACGCCTAAAGGGCGCGCGGCGCTTGGGGTCCAAGTGCGCGACGCGATGCGCACTTACGGATTTTTGTACATCGTGAACCATGGATACACTCAATCTCAAGTATTACCATTCTCTTCGTCTCGCCTGAAGATGATTACTGACCTGTGTACGGTCATAGAACGCGCGCGTGTTCGACATCGCAGACGCGATGTTCACGCAGGTTCCGGAGGACGAGAAAAAGCGTCTCTTCAGCGACTTCCAGAGGACAGGCTCCTATCGAGGCTACAAGCCGCGTCAGACCTGGGTCCGTATCATTGCTGGCCCCATGTGCTAACCGTCACTCACCGAATATAATAGGACATTAGCGGGGGAGTACGTGATCAGATCGAGCAATATAACAGTGCGTACTACTTAGACGTGTGCTGTGTAACTACTGACGGTATCGTTATTCCAGTTCACTGCGAGGTCATCAATCCCGAGCTTCAGCAGCATCCGGAGGCGATCGAGCCATTCCTTCCCGAGCTGCGCGCATTCACAGAGCACAATCACTTCAATATTTTGCATCCTCTGTTGAGGCAAGTACGCTTCCGCCGGTACGCGCTAAACAGAGTATGTGTTGACGGGAAGTCGTACAGGATGCTCGCCGAAGGAATGGAGTTGCCAGAGGAGACATTCGTGAACCTACACAGCTTCAGTTCCTCTTCCGAGACATCTGGTAAGTGTCTCGGCAGATGTTAAGGATATCGCTAACCAGATGCTCTCAAAGTGCGGGCGATGAAGTAGTGAGTATACGACCAGCGGACCTTAACAAATATATTGATGTCATGTGAAACTGGTTTAGCTTTCCTCGCTCACAGGAGGAAGAGGACCAGACCAAAAACATATGGATCAAGGGACATGCAGGTACGGTCGATAGGGATTATCCCCCCATGCGTTTCTCAGGCGCGCGCCGTTAGACATAGGGACTGTATCGATACTCTGGAGTCAGCCCGTGTCTGGCCTTCAAATCCTTTGTCCAGACAGCAAATGGCGGTGGGTCCGTCACATCGAAAACGCCCTGGTACGTTTTCTGCTTAATTAATCACCCCTCAAGCGCACTGTCACTTACATTCGCATACTCAGGTTGTGAACATCGGCGACAGCATGGAGTTTCTCTCTGGTGGGTTCTACAAGGCCACCATCCACCGCGTGCGCCAGCCGCCGGCAGATCAAACTGGAGTTCCACGCCTAGGAGTCTTCTACTTCTCTTACGTGGACGACGATGTGCCGCTTTCTCCGCGGCTTGAGAGCCCGGTGTTGCAGCGTGTGGGTGTGGCACGGAGGGTCGCCGACAATCGCGCGCCGACAATGAAGCAGTACAGGATGGGGGTGACAAGCGCTTATGGTGTGTCAAAGTTGCAAAAGACGGATGACGGGACGGAGGTCGAAGTTATTCATGGTGTCACGGTGAAGCATTACAACTAAACGTAGTTCTTGTTGGGGGAGGTTGTCTACATGTGGTTGGGAAGCGGCACCGGCAGAGTTAAATACGTTGTATATGCAGACAAGAGTCCCGGAAAACCCACCCATTACCTTTATGATGTGTTTGAATAGTGAATTGGTGCGCCCCCCTTACTTCGCCCCAAACTGGTTAACTTAGAATGATCAGTACAACGCGGCCACGTGATCGCGTTTACCAGGTGGCAACTGTAGGCGCCTAGCGTTGAACTCGTCTCAACATCTACCTTGACGCAGTCCCAACGTGACGTTTGTCTTCTGTGGACACTTCACTCGCAATATATAAGTGTCGTATATGGTGAGTTTTCAAGTATGCATCCTTGTAGTCTCGAGGGCGCATGACTCTTCCAACCATTCGTGGTGTTGCCTTCAAGAGTCTGCTAAGCGGCCACAGAATCCTCGGTAGACGAGATCTTATTTCGCCGGGTACTTACCAGTAGTGGGGGTCGTCAAACTGCCGATGTAGTTGGGGCGAGCGGTCATCGTAGTATGTGGGCACGGTGCGCAATGCATGTACGTTGTGTTGGCCACAGTTTCCGAGGCTCCGTGAATTTATGTGATAAATAGATAATTCAACTCGTGATCTTATTCTTGCGTCCGGAGACGGAAAGCGGTGGAAAGGCCTCCATTCGAGGCGTAAAACTTCCCCCGCCACCTATCTCTCAGTAGTGCATACAATCCTGCCGCCAAGCCGTGACGTAGCGGGCTGAATACCCCGTTGTACTCACGACATCCTCCGCGCTCAGTGTCGCGTACCTTGTCTTATGTCCACAGCATGAAGCCTACAATGCACCGCCCTCCGGTCATGTGCGGCTTCTTCGTGAATAACGGCTATTTGTCCCGCGAGCAACTTCCTACGTGGGCATCCCGGACATGTACCAAATCACGCTATTCAAATTCCCCCAACAACTCTACCGGGCTCTGTAATTGTTTTAACGTGCCGAAAAGACCATTGCGGATGAAATAATCCAGATTTGGAAATATATCATAGGCACCCTAAGCCAGGCAGTAGTCCGCCTGTGTCACGGTATACAACTCCTAAGATGTATGTCATATCCTGAGCTGACATTCTCCTTTCCTTGATAGTGCCCACTGATATGCGCCAGCGGCAGGTCGTGCTTTGCCGTACTTTTGCAACGCTCGAACTCTAGAAACTGTGTATTGCTTCAAGCAGTGATCCTGACATGGCCGAAGAAGTGCAGCCACGCCGCCTTCATCACGATACGCTAAGTCCTAAGGGCAATCTAATTCAGTTCTCCAGCTCGGCATACCCAGGCTCGCCAAGTCGGCACACGTACCAGCCCTTAGCATGTCTCCATGATGACAGACAACTGGCCCGAGTATATAAGACCTCTCGAAGCCCCTAAAAACAACACCTCCAAAGTAAAGTGACCTACACACACTTCTTCCTCACCGTCAAACAGTCCATCGCTAGACTCTCTTGCCTTTCCCTCCATTATTAAGATGCTGTACAAGCTCGGCTTCGTTCTCGCGGCCATCGCCGTCGCTCAGAGTATGTCTTTTCTTCAGACTTCCGATATATCGCACTCATCCATGAGCCTCCTATAGTCAACGCCATGCCGGCCGTCGAGCCGATCACCACCACCGAGGCCCACGCAGTCACCACCGTGGTCACCGAACTCGAGCCAACCGTGACGGTACGCACTCACACCACGGTCCTCACCGAGACCGAGCGTGCGACTACGGTGCGGCCAACCACGATCACCATCGACGGCAACCCGGTGGTGACGATCGAAACGGCGACAACGACGCTTACGAACTTCCTCACCGAGGTCACGAGGGAGCCAGCAACGACCACGCTCACGACGCTCCGGACGACTACGTTTTTCACTACGGGCCCGGTCACCACCACCGTAACGGTCGCCGCATTGTCTTAGATCCATGCAGTGGGGGAGGCCCGGCTGCCGGCTTGAGGCGTAGGATATCCGGTTGCTCGAGACTTGGAGGGGAGTAGAGAAGCTTAGGACTCACTGGTCGTACTGATGTTGCTGTTTCGATTTGGGGGTGAACACATATTATCCTGGGTCTATAGCTAGTTTCCCGGTGAATTCATCGACCTGCAAGTTGGCTCTGGACATTATGATGCTTTCGAGTAAGTGAGTGAGGTGTAGCAATACTTACTGATATGGTGGTACCGATACATGGTCACTAGTACTTGTGGCGTCATCACCCATGTGCAAATAACGCCAAACACATCGGCTCTTTCCAAGCTTGGCCCACAAGCTTGCCAAAGTTTCGTCTATTTGTTCAATACGTTGTTCATCTTCAACATTTCCCCCCATATATCCCTACCTCGCGAAAGCACGGGATATTCGAAGATCTGGTTTACTTAATTTATAGTGCAGGTTCTCGGATACACGCTCGTCACTCCATTGACAACATGCAGGGCAACGCAAGCCGACGCGCGCAGGGTGCTGCACGCTATAAGCTATCTTAGGCGTATGGGCGGATTGCGGGCGCCCGGCTCGGCCTAATCCCACGGATAAGAAGTCGCCTCGAAGTCCCGGAGTCACGGTGGAGATAGGTTTAGTCTACCGTGCGCTCTCATGACAGGACGTCGTACACATGACGAGGTGGACATCGTTGATACCGACATTCCCGGTATGTTCTTTGCTTCGACGCGCTCGTCCTCTCGTACAACGCACGGCGTACTGTGAGCTCAGTGAGAGTCGCGGAAAGCGAACTGAGCAGGATCTAAGAATACCTAGGAACATCTCACAGGGAGTGGCATACTGAGAACGCCGTACAGCTTCCGCACGCCTTCTCCACGAATCGACCCCGCTCCAAATCCTACTCGACATTGACGAGAGTGCAGTGGTCATGTGTCCGCAGTGCTTACCTCGCCTGGCTTCTAACGGATCCCTTATTACCCTCGGAGTGGGCCCACGACGGTCTGTGCGGGTCCCTCCGCCCACCCACCGTCTCTAAACCCCTGAACGAACATCTGAACTATGCCTTCCGAGCAATCTCAACCATCCAGCGGTCATCGCTCTGCCAGTATGGAGAAGGAGATCATTGAAGTGGTCGAGGAGAGACTATCCCCAGATTCAGGACCCATGCGCGCGAGCGACGGACAAGACTCATCACCCCCTCCCCCTATCCTCACTGACGAAGAGGAAAGACGGTTGTGGCGGAAAGTGGACCTCCGCCTCCTGCCAATCTTGATTATAATGTATCTGGTGGCATCAATCGACCGAAGCAATATAGGTATGCGCTCTCTCCAGCACGCCTGCCAGCGCGGCTCTTCTCACCCTTCTTCCAGGCAATGCAAAGCTACAGGGTCTTGTGACGCAACTAAACCTGGATGGGAACAGATACAATGTCGTCTTGGTAGGTTCAATATCTACCGTACATGTCTCCGCATGCTCATCAGTTCATTCATATAGACTATGTATTTCGTCGTGCGTACCCAATTAGGTCGCAACACTCTCATTTGTGCATGCTTATCTCAGTTCATTAAAACAGTCATATACGCTGGGAACTGTACCTTCGAAGTAAGCACTGCTTTGTGGCCGGGTTGGCGGTTTCTGAAGCATATGACATAGCTTGCTTCTCAAGAAGCTGCGGCCGTCAAGATGGCTGCCCGGAATTACAGTCAGTCACCCACAAATACGAGTTATTCGAGTACGGTTATTTAAATGTGTTTTCAGCTTGCATGGGGGATCATCGCGTGCGTCCTCCACCTAGTATCCACATGGCCGTATCGTACTCACGGAGAGTAGGACGTTAATGGGGCTCGTCAAGACGTCTGTATAGCGCGGTGGGTATCGGTATTCCATAACTGACCCGGCTTATGTACAGCTACCCTCAGCTGATCGCCGTGCGCACCTGCTTGGGCATTGCCGAGGCAGGCCTGGCACCAGGCGTCTTCTACTAGTTCGTACTCTCTCATTTCTTCTCATGGCATGACGATTTGAGCTGGGCGTAGCATCACGATGTGGTACCCACGGCATATGGTACAGTACCGTATCGGTCTCTTCTGGGGAGGAGCGACATTCGCGGGAGCCTTCTCCGGGCTACTAGCATTCGCCATCTCTTTCATGTCGGGCAGGGCTGGGTTGCTCGGGTGGTCATGGATTTTTGTTAGTTGATTTAGCATAAACAAACTCAGAGAACACCTGACACAGGCGAATTAATCGTCGTAGATCATCGAGGGGCTTCTCACCATTGTTGTTGCGATTGCTGCATTTTTCAGTAAGTACCCCATAGTGTCGTTCGACATGTATGACTTACTTTATCCAACAGTACTCGTGGACTTCCCGGCCCAAGCATCGTTCCTAACTCCAGAAGAGCGCGCGTACGTTGTCCACCGAAAGAGCACGTCGTCCCTTGTCTTCTCCGATGAGTGTGTGATCTCACACATCGCCCCTGTTAGGATACGACAACTCCTCGGTCGGTGAGGAGGAGCACTTCGAGATGCGTATGCTTTGGGAGACGTTGTTCAACTGGAAAGTGATTGTATGTTGCTTGATCAACGCGTCCGTTATAACTCCAGGTGCGCACATCGTCCTCCACCCTCGTTGAGATCATGATGCCCAATCATATGCACAGTGTATGGCATTACGCTGTTCTTGCCGTGAGTGTCCCGTTATGACCAAGAGAACAAGATACTGAGCTTCACACGAGCAGTTCTATCATCAACGGGTGAGCCTGACACGCAAAACGTTAAACCCCATCGTCCTCCCAACCTTATCGTCTTTCTTAGGTTCGGGTTCAACGCAGTTATCTCCCAACTACTCTCCGTACCACCATACGTCGTCGCCAGTAAGCCCCTCAGCAATCCCGCGCACGCATTCCGCCCCTCTTACATCCGCATTGCACAGCCGCAGCCGTCGTCGCCTGGTCCAAATGGTCCGACATCCACCAGAAACGCTCCCCCTCGATCTTCCTCGGGCTCGTCTTCTGCCTCGTCGGGTTCTCCATCAACGCCGCGGACGTGCCCATCGGCGTGCGCTACTTCGGCACCTTCCTCGTCGTCACGGGCAGTTACGCGGGCTTCCCGGGGAACGTCTCGTGGTGGGTGTCTCCCGCGCATTGCATCACCGGACATGCTGCTCACTTCGATGTGCAGGATGGGGAACAACACGGTGGGCCACTACAGGCGCGGCATCGCCATCGGGATGCAGGTCATGTTCGCGAACGCGGGCGGGGCGGTCGCATCCAACATCTACCGCGTGCGCGACGCGCCGCGCTACCTCCTCGGCCGTGCGTCTCCCCCTCCCACATCGATAGCATAGCGCTCATGGGCGGTGTAATTGCAGACGCGGTCGAGCTCGGGTTCGTGAGCATGGGCCTGGTGCTGCTCCCGGTGATGGTCCTCACGTACAGGCGGTCGAACGCGCGGCGGGATGCCCGGCAGCGCGACAGGGAGGCGCGCGGCGAGAAGGTCGAGTACACCACGGAGGAGCTGCGCAAGATGGGAAACCAGGCGCCGGACTTCAGGTACACCCTCTGATGGGTTGTTGCTGGCTGAGGGTTCCCGGTGCCGGGCACGAGGGGCTGGCGTGTTGGCGGAGTGTAAGAGTAAGGAGTGCAGGTGGGCGGGGCGTGGGTTTGCTTGGATACTTCTAGTAGCGTCTGTATGGCGGGGGCAACGTGCTGCTTTCCTCCTCGTTGCGTTCGTCCAACGGTCCGCCCGCGAGGCGGACGCCACCGTCCGATGCATGCCTCGGGATCTGCGGTAAGGGGCGTGCACGCACATGGACTGCATCTCGGCCCTGCAGACGACTCGAAGAAGGGACAGCGTGTATAACAGATAAAGGAAGTCTCCGCTTGTCCGCAAAGGTTCTTGGCCTCGGGGCGAGCGGACGCGGAAAGACGGAAGTATCGTCGTGACTTGCTGAGCCTCCTGCTACGCCCGCGTCACCAAGCGCCGAAGTCTCGACCTGGACAGACATCGAGTCTGCAGAAGTGGGGGACTCCTCCAGCGCGCCGTCTTCGGGAGAGGGTCGTTCGCGGACCGCCTGCCGAGCCTTGCTCGACGGCAGTAGGAACGTGGGTGCGAGAGGGGGTTCCTCTCGAAGTTCGACTGCGGCGTGTCAGGTTGATATGTATATCGCGGATGGCAGATGTGCTGACCGCATGCTTACCTGTTCGTTCCTCGCGCGGCTCAGCTACACGACGCCTTCTTCTGCGCACCCACACCAGCAGAACGGCTGTGGAGATCATGACGAAGAGAGACGCGGCGACGCCGATGCCCGCCAGCACCCCAGTGCTCAGCCCTGCGCTCGGAAAAGCGGCCGGTTGAGTAGTCGCGCTGGCGGCAGGGGCGGTGGTTATGCAACTGTCGTCCGTCCCTTGCTGGATGAGAAATAACTGCGACTCTGCTTTCAGGTTGGCGTGATCGAGGAGGAAGAGCATAACGGGGGTTCCTGCGGTGACATTGGGCGTCCAGGTGAAGGACGTGTCAACCAAGCCGGCGTGCTGCTCGAGGATCGTCTTGAATGAGGCGATAGTGAGGGTGTAAGGAGGCGTCCCGCCGGACCATTGGAGGCCGACGGGGGTGCACTCGACGGGCAGCGCTGGTGTGTCAATCACGAGGATATCTGGGGATGACATTGCTTAGATCGCCGGGGAACGGGGACGAGGGGCGCGGTTTGTGGCGTAGCGGCGCGAGCGCTGCCAGTCTGAACGACGATTGCGGATCCCTGCGATCCACGCAGGATGGGATTTGCGTTGAAAAAGACAGACTTGAAATGTGGTCGATGGGTGTTGGGTGGCGTCCCTTCACAATCACGTCTGTTGTACATGTGAGTATCCGTAAAACACAGTCCAGGACGAAGGACTCACGGGGCGCGTTTCCCTCAAACTAGCGACCGTACGCCACCGCTTTCTTGGTACACATGTACGGCGACAGGCATAGCATGGAAAGGGCGATCCTCATCGATGGACGTGGCTATATAACCTGTCAAAAAGAGAAAACCCGGACCTACGAGGGATCTAGGGTGCGCACTGCGGTTCCCACAGGTCACTTCGGCGCATATGCACGCTGAGTATGTCGTGCATCACTCTCGCTTCTTCGCTGTCAACTGTGTATCAACGAAGAGCGTCGGCTGCCTACCTGAGAGCTTGCTCATTCCTGCAACGACGAAAATCACACACCTTGCGCAGACCGTGTGCGAGCACGCGACCGCGGGTTAGACTTCAGTAGCCTCGTGCGATAGTTAGTTGATGATCAGACTTCAGACTGATCGCGAAGAGCAAGATGTACCCCCGTGATGTTCTTTCATACGTCGCCAGAGTTTTGAAGAAAGTTCTTCTTTTTGCGCGACTTGGTAGTAGTGTCGTATAACTCTCAGCGGACAGACCAGTGTTGA
Organism: Lenzites betulinus; assembly: GCA_022264855.1. Classification (NCBI taxonomy): domain Eukaryota; kingdom Fungi; phylum Basidiomycota; class Agaricomycetes; order Polyporales; family Polyporaceae; genus Lenzites; species Lenzites betulinus. The sequence continues at coordinate 34,055 of JABYQU010000070.1, read as the reverse complement.
AGCTTGCATTATAGAAGATGGTAAGCTGTTACCTCCCGTGGATATACATAGGTAGGCAGACGGTCGGGAGAAGAATGACCATCGTAGAGCGGGTCACGACCTAGGTCATGCGCACAGACTAAGCTCCCGCACAATTCAGTCAGTCATACTGTGACGCACCTAGGGCGAAGGAACACCATATATCATGAGACGGTTGCCACTGTCTCTCCAGTAGCAGCTGCCTGCATCCCCCCCGTAGTAGCCGCCTGGGTCTCCCTAACGAGTACCCGCAGACGCATGCCCTCCCACCCCAGTAAATCCGGCTTCATGTTGAGCAGGTAGCTGTCGATATTCCCGTGCTGCACCACCAGAATCAGCCTCACGGACTCCCCACAGCCAGCATACGCGTCTACACACCTTCTTGATCGTCTTCAATGCCCGCGCGGTGACCTTGATCTTGATGAACCGCTGGAGCGTATCTGAGAAAAGCCGCTGGCTGTGGACGTTCGGGAGCCACGAGCGGCGCGTCTTGTGCTTCGAGTTCGGGACGCTGTTCCCGAACTGCTTCATCTTCCCCTGGAAGAGCCCGAGCTGGGAGCGCTTGAACGGCGCGCTGACGACCGCGAAGAGCGGTATTGAGGGGAACATGGTGGATGCGGACTCGGGCGAGGGATGCAAGCGCGCGCGGTGAGTTGTCCGTGCAGTTTAGCGCCGCGAAATACGGATCAGGCTGAAGGGTGGCTATCAGATAAGATAAGATGACACACTGGGAGTCCCATGATGACTTTCCCTGCGTCGCTTGCTGGCCGCTGATTCGGCCGAGGTTCTCTCGCTCGCCGCCAGTTGTCACCTTCCCCCAAGAGGTACATAAGCACCCAACGCTCGCCAACGACGCTCTTTTTCTCCACCACCACCACCACCCCCGCCCGCCCATGTTGTCGCGCTACGTCTCGCGCTCGCTCTCCGGCCGGCAGTACGCCGCGGCCGCTGCCTTCAAGCGCGGCTTCGCGAGCAGCTCCATCAGGCTGCGTGAGTCCGCCAGTGTGTTGCATGCGTACGGCGTGTCGCTGACGAGTCCGACGATACGAATTAACGGTGCTTGTGGCCTGTGCGTGTGCGGGGACGTCGTGCGGGGAAATGATACGCGCGCGCAGAGAGCAAGATCACGGTCCAGAACCCGGTGGTCGAGCTTGATGGAGACGAGATGACGAGGATCATCTGGAAGAAGATCCGCGAGGAGGTGCGTTGCGTGCCGTGGGTGTGCGGCGGCGTGCGGCGCTGACCCGAGTTGTGCAGTTGATTCTCCCGTACCTCAACCTCGACATCAAGTACTACGACCTCGGCCTGGAGCACCGTGATGCTGTGCGTCCCTTTCGCGGCCCAACGGGGTGTTTGTAAGAGCTTGTACTGAGATTGACCTGCGCGCGTGTACAGACGGACGACAAGGTAACCATCGACGCGGCAGAGGCCATCCTCGAGCACAAGGTCGGCATCAAGTGCGCGACTATCACGCCGGACGAGGCGCGCGTGAAGGAGTTCAAGCTCAAGCAGATGTGGCGGAGCCCGAACGGCACCATCCGCAACATCCTGGGCGGCACTGTGTTCCGTGAACCGATCGTGCTCGACCGCATCCCGCGGCCAGTCCCCGGATGGAAGAACCCCATCGTCATCGGGCGTCATGCGTTCGGCGACCAGGTCAGCCCTGATAGTATCATAGGCAGCGAAGTGTGTAGGCTCACGCACAGGACGTAGTATCGCGCGCAGGACTTCCTCGCACCTGGTCCCGGCAAGCTGCAGCTGGTGTACAGTCCCGCGGACGGCGGCGCACCCACGAAAATTGACGTGTATGACTTCAAGGGCGCGGGTGTTGCTCTTGCCATGTACAACACCGACGAGGTTAGTTGAGTTGCTGCTGCTCTACCGCGCTTACGCTGACCCCCGCCCCCCAGTCCATCCAGGGCTTCGCCCATTCTTCGTTCAAGATGGCGCTTGCGAAGAAGCTTCCTCTGGTCCGTGCTGATTACGAAGTGTCTAGTTATTGCCAACGTTTACGCGTTTTTGCAGTTCATGTCGACCAAGAACACTATCCTCAAAAAGTACGATGGTCGCTTCAAGGATATCTTCCAAGAGATCTACGAGAAGTTCGTAATATCATATCGCTCAGTGTTTACACCTATACCGATCTCCCCACAGCGAGTACAAGTCCGCGTTCGACGCAGCGGGCATCTACTACGAGCACCGACTGATCGACGACATGGTCGCACAGGCGATCAAGTCCTCCGGCGGCTTCGTGTGGGCGTGCAAGAACTACGACGGCGACGTGCAGTCCGACATCCTCGCGCAGGGCTTCGGCAGCCTGGGGATGATGACGTCGGAGCTGATCACGCCCGCCGGGGACGTGATCGAGAGCGAGGCGGCGCACGGGACGGTGACGCGGCACTACCGCGAGTGGCAGAAGGGCAACGAGACGTCGACGAACCCCGTCGCGTCGATCTTCGCGTGGACACGCGGGCTGCTGCACCGCGCGAAGCTCGACGGGAACGATGCGCTCAAGACGTTCTGCCAGGACCTCGAGGCGGCGTGCGTGGAGGTTATTGACAAGGACGGGGTGATGACGAAGGATCTTGCGCTGGCGATTCACGGGAAGAACATGAAGCGCGAGCACTGGGTCGTGACTGACGTCTACATGGACAAGGTTCACGTAAGTATCTGTCCGTTGGAGTGGGGCGCCGGTGGCTGATTCGTGGCTTCGTTACAGGACAAGCTCAAGCAGAAGTTGGCCGCGAGCAAGACCCTCTGAGGTGTATGTTGAGCATCGGAGTATCATCGGTTCTCTGCTATGTAGTTGTATTGTACGCACTGTGTACACTTCTTGCTTTACCACGTTGGCTACTTGCATAAGATTCCAACGAATTGCCCGTTCCCCTGTCTGAAGCCGACGAACGTATGTGCTTGAGTACCAGTGACCGCAACGGCTGGCTGGCCTCATTAGTTGAGGCATCTCTTTCTTGGTAAGAATCAACTAAATGGTGTTGTCCACATGCCCGCTTAGCTCAGTGGTAGAGCGCGCCACTTGTAATGGTGAGGTCGGTTGTTCAATCCAGCCAGTGGGCAAACGGCGCTATAGTGTAGCGGTTATCACTTGGGATTCTGAAGAGTGTTCCCAAAACCCAGGTTCGAGCCCTGGTAGCGCCTAGCATCTCTTTTTGCCCGCGCGGTGATTCTTTTTGCCCGCGAGGCGATACTTTGTGGCGCGGGGTTGTGCTTTGTGGCGCCGCGGAAGCGAGCAGCGGGCGGGGTCGGGCGGGGTGGCGGGGCGCGGGACGTCCCGATATGGGCAGGCGCCGTCCCAGAGGGGCAGTAGGGCGGCGGGGATTCGCCATTCTGGGCTGGCGTGTGATGTGCGGTGAATGAGGCAGGCCTCTTTCTCGCTCGACTGCGATGCCCTGGCCGCCAGCCCCAGCCCGTCCTCACCGTTCCCCACGACGTCGAGCTCCCCATCCCCAGCCCACGCCCCCGGCCTAGCCGCCCCCCCTCCGTCCTTGCCCTTGCCCTCCCCGCCCACCAACCCCTGGAACCAACCTTGCGACAATGCCGCTCTCCGGCCGCCCCCGCCCCGACGGCGACAAGGAGCGGTCCGCAAAGGCCCAGGAGCAGGAGCTCAAGCGCGCAAGGGGTGCGATATCTTGCGCAGAATGCCGCCGCCTCAAGCTCAAGTGCGACAAGACGGTCCCGTGCTCGTCCTGCAAACGCAGGGGGTGCGCGTCCATATGCCCCAACGGCAGCCTCACCACCGGCCAGGGCACGAGGTGCGCCAGCATACACCCAGTGACTATCGCGCAGACGAGGGCGGTGACTTATTCGCGGGGTGTGCGGCAGGTTCATCCTCGCGGACACGGACCGTCTCCATCGCAAGATTGCGGAAATGAGCGACCGGATCCGTCAGCTCGAAGACGGCCTCGCCATCCTCCAGTCGAGCGTCACACGCGAGCCCCACCCGCTGCTCAACCCGGACCTCATGAAGATCAAGTCCGGGCTTGAGCTGCACTCCGCCATGCGTGCGGCCGGTGGGAGCGGAGGCGGCGGCATGGAAGCGTACGAAGAGACAGAAGAAGAAGAGGAAGAAGTACAGTATATAGATGCGTTTGGTACGTTGGCGGTGCGCGACGATGGAGCAGCCACGTTCTACGGACGATCAGCAGGCTCGGAGGTCAGTGCACCCAAGTCAAGAATTGCCGTTAATGCCCCTGACCCGCTGTGCTGCTTTCCAGAGTCTGCTCCTGGTATGTCGTACACTTAATGTGCCAGACTCGACCCTTATCAAAATATTCGCAGGACGAGAAACCACACCTAACACTTTCTACACTCGCAAGCTCCTCCAGCGCACACCCCGACCTCCCCCCGGAGTTAAACCGACTAGCGGCCACCTTCCCCTCCGGGCCATCCGACCTCCCCATTTTCGAGCTCCAAGAGCTCGTACAAGGCTATCTCCCACCCTGGCAGCGCGCGTCGCAGCTGCGCGACCTCTATCTCGAACAGGCGCCGTGGTTCTTCGGCGCAGTCACCCAGCGACAGGTCAACGAAGAGGTCCTCCCGCTCTTCTACGAGGAAGCGGCCGAGGAAGCACGTGCACGGGTGCAGATGGGCGCGAGCGCGTCCTCGGCCGACGTCACCGGGAAACTGGGCAGCTCCGTCGAGGCGTTCAATCTGCCGGCCGCGAGCACGCAGCCGTCGACGCACGACCTCGCGCTCATGCTCGTATTGTTTTGTTTTGGAGCACTGACGGATTCGACGCTGCCGCCCGCGCCGCATAATGAGGAGGCGTCTAGATATTACCAGCTTACGCGCGCCGCGCTCAGCCTCGAGCCGGTGCTAGACAGACCGCCAAGTGTGACAACGGTCCAAACACTGAGTCTCATGGGTATCTATCAGGTATGTAGAGCGAAAGAGAAATTTAACGACACAGCGTTGAAATAGGATATATAGGGTATGGTCGCAGACGAGCACAGTATCGAGACAACATGGGCACTGATGGGCCTGAGCTCCAAGCTCGCGCAGAGTGTGAGTCTAGTCTTGATACCAGTCAGCATACACTAATCAGTAGCACCCGTAGGTTGGCCTCCGTAAGTGCAGCTAAAGTGCTATCTCGACTGTTTATAAACTGCTCCCCAGACCGTGATAGCGCCCGATGGAAACTCTCTTCCACGGAAGTGCAGAAGAGACGTTCACTTTTCTGGGAGCTGTTTATCACCGACTCCTGGCAGGCGAGTGACATATCTCTCCCGCATTGACAACGTAGCTCACGTCTCATACAGGCCTTAGCGACAGGGCGGCTGCCCACCTTCGCCCCGCAGTTCGTGGACACAGAGCTACCTGCCGACCCAGATCAGACGATGGCAGACGACGGCACACCCCAACCAAGCTGTAAGAGACCCTCTCAGCAAACCGCGCTGCTTTAGCTAAACTACGTCTGCTAGTCCTCGCCTGGAAGGCGCGTTGGGGCAAGGAGTGCGTCTCCAGCGTCGTAATGGGCACCCTCACAGCCCAAGCGCCCAAATACTCCATCATCCTCGACCTCGACCGGCGGATCCGCGACATGGCCCTCCCGCGCTACGCACTCGGCGCCCCCCCGCAAAACGCCGGACTCGCGCAAACAATGTCCCACTACATGCCGACAAACTACCTCCACCTAAGTGCGTGCGCGCCTCCCATATTCACTGATGGCGCTCCGCGAACCCGCTAACCCGCTTTTGCATTCGCGCGTGTGTAGCGCTGCTGTACGTGCACCGCTGCTTCTTCGCGCAGGCGATCATCGACAGCCCGACGGACCCCATGCGCAGCCAGTACGCGCCGTCCTTCCTCGCGGGCTACCGGAGCGCGTGCGCCCTGCTCGGCTCCCTCCGCGACCAGTTCGCGCTCTTCCCCGTGCAGATCGCGCGCTTTTGGGTGCTGTGGACCCATGCGTTCTCCGCTTGCGTGAGTACTTGGACTCCACCGCGCGCCCCGTGTGCCCGGTGCCCGGTATCCGGCGCCGATCCGCGTCGATCTGCAGCTGACGCGGGATTTGCAGGTGATGATGGGCTCGGTGGTGACCCGCGGCGGGACGTCGAAAACGGCACAGGCAGCGCTCAGCGAGCTCCGCCTCGCATGCGACCTGTTCGAGCGCGCAGCTACGCACGGCGGGCGGGCGCGCAAGTTCCTAGTACGCCCCTCCCCTCCCTCACTTTCCCGCGCGCAGAAACGGAACCGCTGACACACACCCGCCCGCCCACGTCACAGCCCGTGGTGCGCAAGCTGCACGAGAAGGCGCAGGCGGCGTACTTCCAGGGCTTCCAGCCGCTCCGGCGCGACATCTTCGCCTCGCGCACGGACGGCGCGGACGCCGTCGACGAGCTCTCGATCTTTAGCGGGCGCACCGCGCGCACCGTCGCCACGAAGTCGAACCGCCCCCCGCGCGTCTCGCCGAGCGCGTCGTCCGCCGGCACGCCCCCAGATGCTTCGGGCGCGGGCCGCGGCGGGGGCGCGGGGTCGGGGTCGACGGGGTCGGAGGCGAGGACGTCGCAGTCGCCGGCGGCGGAGGCGTTCCCGGCGCTCGAGTCGTCGTACCGCGCGGCGATCCACCCGGGGCTCGTGGACGAGCTGCGGACGTTCGAGGGCCAGCTCGAGGCGCAGATCCACCAGGGGAACGAGTACTATGCGCATCTAGCGCCTGAGGCGCAGGTGCAGCAACAGCAGCAGATGCAGATGCAGGGCGTGCAGGTGCAGAACACGTCGCCGCCGGCCCCGGCGCATTATGCGCATGCACAGGAGCCCCACCTCCAACCGGTGCACCCGCAACAGCAGCAGCAGCAGCAGCAGCAGCAGGCGTACGTGCAGCACTACCAGGTCCCGACACAACACCAGCACGACAGCGTCTCGCCCACGGTGGGGCATGTTCAGCAGGAATATCCGGGCCACTATGTTCAGCAGACCCAGCCACAGCATTATCCCGTTCAGCACTCGCAGCCACCGTCCCGGCGCGCATCCTATCACGCTTCCATGGCCGCTCAGCCCCTCCCCGTCCCTCAGCAGCCGATGCCAGTGCAGGGGGCAGACCAGCACGACATCCCCGTATACGGCGGGTTCTCGCGCGCGCCCTCCCAGCACCAGTACGACGCTTACGGGCGCCCCGTGTCCGACTCCCCGCACCAGACCGAGAGCGCGTACTCGACGCACTCCGTGTCCCCCGCGCAGCACTCGGAGCTGTGGAACGCGAATATCCCGCCGCAGACCGAGCCCCCGCCCGGGTCACACATGCCTCAACACCATCAGCAACACCACCAGTATGCGCAACCGCAGATGTACCACACCCCGCCCATGGAGGAACACGTGCCGCCGCACGCGCAGTACGGCCAGCACATCCCCCAGCCCCAGCACCATCAGTCTCAGCAACACCCACAGCAACAGCAGCAACACCACTCCCACCCGCACGCTGCTCACACGCAGGCGCACCCGTACGCGCAAGCGCAAGCGCGCGCACACGCACACGCGCCCCCACACCCGCAGGCGCACGTCCACCCCACGCCCGCCCCGGGCCAGTACGCACAGGGCCAGCAGTACGCGTACGCGCAGGGCGTGCAGCAGATGGTGCCGCCCCCGCCCCCGCCGCTCATCCACGTGCACACGGGCGGGTACAGCCTGCAGGAGACGTGGACGTCGTTCATCCAGCAGGAGCTGCCCGCGCCCCCGGGCGGCGGCGTCCCGCCGCAGAACATGCCTGCGAAGTAGATGCACTCCAGTACCCGTGGGTGGGACAGAGTTAGAGGGATGTGAGTTTGTGTGCTGTACTTGTATCAGTCCCGCCTGTGTCGCGGCCTGCTATCGTCGTTCGTCGTGTCCGCGTTGCTTTCTTTGTCCCTGTCTATGTGTCTGTGTCTATGTCTTTCTCTGTCTCTGTCTCTGCCTCGGAATCGTGATAGATGTGCGCTTTGGCGCGGGGTGGTGAGTTGTCGGTGCACCCCGGTCTCGGATTGATGTATCCCATGTATGCTCACCATGTATTTAACCCCTTGTACATACCTTGGACCACTGGAATCTCATGATCTGTTTCTGGATAGACGTTGTGGGAGGACGTGCAAGCGAGCAAGTAAATATGGTCATACGGGATGGAGGGTTCAGGTTCCGGGTACATGGGTACATGGCAATATGGGTGAGAGATAGTCCGTCCTGGATATGGTGGCACTGAGTAGCATAGGTTATGGGCGTTGTGCATTAACGACCATTTACGTCAGAGCGGTGATGCACACGACAACGAAGTAAGAGTTATCTTCGCCACGGCGGGCAGCGAAACCACAAGAACGCGAAGATGCAGGCAGCGAGCATGAGCACCGCAACGAGCTGGACGTTGACCGCCGAGGTCTCATGTTCTATCTGCATACAATGCCCCCATTTTATGAGGCGTGTCACAATATTGGTGTGTAGCACTCACCACTGAAGCAAACGGAGACAATATTGGGATGGTGAAGTGCATCGACGGGGGCCAGCGTGAGTGCGGAGATGCGGGTACGGAATGCTTATACAGGAAATATAGAAGCGTGGAAGATATGGCGACGACGGTTGCCATGACCATCCACTGAGAAAGAGGAATGCGGGCGGACACTGATGAGTCAAGAACTACACAAAGAAACGTTGTCATCGCACGCACCACCATCCGTCGATGACTTGCAAACTGCTGCGAGTATCGTTCGTTGAGCTCCGCGAGTTCACGCTAGAGATCACTTATGTTCAGATGTTCGCTAACCACTGAGTCCCCGAGAGCACCTACAGATCGTTTCTCCTCGAGGTACGAGAGAGCTTTCCTGTGAGCTGTGTGCGCCTCCAGGAGTGCCTCAGCGCGGGCCGCGCGCAGAGCCCAGTGGTGCTCGATGGCGGATACTGGGTGCAGGACTGCCCACGTTGTATAGCCAATGTAGCTTTGAAACGAGGGATTTGCCGCAGAATGGGTCCGTACGGACACGACGTCCTGTTCCTCGTCGGAGGAGTCCCTGTTCGCCCCTTGGGATGTTACCTGCCAGTGACTGGTGCGAGACTGGGAGCCGGCCGGCGAGGCTGTTCGACGAGCCCTGTTAGAGGGCACAGCTTGCATATTGCGGGAAGTGCTTGAGCTGGAGGAGCTTGCCGCTGGAGAAGAGGTGTTGTCTTTGTGCAGGCCCCGGGCCAGAGTCATTGTTCTGCTCTCCGTACGCTCCGAGCCCCATTCGTGAATAGTCGCACTACTGGAATGCCGAGAGCTTGCATTATTCCCGACCGCGAAGGGTTGCCAGCCGTACGTGCCGACTTCACGAGGCTGTTTCTTCAGCTTGTTGGAGTTCGCATGAGTGGCGAACATTGGCAACCGATCGACCGCGAGCAGACTTCGGCACCCGAGTTCGGGCTTGGAACAAAGACTGAGGTCGTTGTGCCACCTTCCATGTGTATATACTGCATTAGTCCGTATACACGAATAATCTATGGTTATATCTTACCCTAGTCTGCACGCTTACAGTTAGGAATGACTTCTAAGGAGTGAGTCTCATAAGCGCTCTCGCCGGCTCCAGGTTGGATATTAGACGCCTACACTACCGTACGGCAATTGCCGTACCGTGAAGCCTCAGAGTTAGCCTGCTTCAGGACCGTCGGACGGTAGCAGCCAACGAGTGTCTGAACATCGTGTTGCATGCCGACGTGAGATACGCAGAGACAGGGAAAGGGTCGGCCGTCCAGTAATAACGACTGAGGCTCAGAGCGTTCAGCTGAGAGTCCACGCGCATATTCCGGTGTGGGGTAGCAGAACAAAACCTTCTCGACGCCGACAAAGAAAGTGTATCCCTGAGGCCGATGTAGCCTCGCAGATTGCGAGTACATCGATAAGGACCAGGCATGCGTATTGGTACAGTATCATGGCGACCTTCCTCCCTGATTTTGTTCATCGTTTCTTCCACGTCTATAGAACAATTCACCTCTCCCGACGTTCCGACGAGGTCGCACCCTGAGCTAGACGCAACAAAGCGGACAGTGATTACAGCGGCCAGTCGAGCTTCCCGCCGTAGTTCCAGTGAATGGACTTGACGGACGTGTACTCTTCCAGCGAGTAGCTCCCGAGCTCGCGGCCTGCGCAATAAAAAGAGGCAGGTATAGTCAGCCGGGCGCAGAACAGGCACCGTATCCCGGGAGGAGAAGACACACGTACCGATACCGCTCTGCTTCTTGCCGCCGAAAGGCGCGCCGTTGCTGAGGACGTTGTTCTGGTTCACCCAGACCTGCAGATTGGAGAGAAGTTCACGAACGCGTCAGCGCCATCGATGACCACGTAGCACATGCAGAATTCAAAAAAGAGAGCAGAAAGGTGCGAGCGGCGCCGGGTTGATGAAGGGGATGCAGTACTCGATGCACAACACTCACCATACCGGCGTCAAGCGCCTGCGTGACCCGCATGCACTGGTTCACGTCGTCTATGGGAGAGGAAACAGCGATGTTAGTATACGGCAAGCACACATTGACTATCGATCAGGGACCGGGAATATGGATGGACATATCCTGATCGCAGATACTTGCATATGCAGCAGCAGTGCCGCAAACCGGCGACACCAACCGCAAACGCATCTGCCACAGCGATAGAGTTGCCAGGAAACAGCCAATGGCTCTCTGGTAGAATCAGGAAAGGGTATGAACAAACGTACTTGAGTGCAGACCAGCGGCGAGGCCGTAGATCGTGTCGTTAGCAAGCTCGATCGCTTCCTTCTCCGTGCTGAACTTCGCAACAACCAGGACAGGCCCGAAGATCTCGTCGCGAACCTATAGTCAAGCGCATTCGTCAGTGTACTATACAAGCAGAAAGAATGTGGACAAAACTTACGACTGACATGCTTGGCTTGGTATCAACCAAGACTGCGCCATGAAGAATGCGTATCAGCGTTCCGCAGGTTTCACGACATATAGACTGAGCTTACTAGTAGGGTCCACAAAGTACCCCTTTCCAGAGCGCTTTTCACCCCCCAGGATAACCTTCGCGCCTTCTGCCTTGCCCTTCTCGATGTAGGAGAAGATCTTATCATACTGCATCTTCGAGACCTGCACTACTCGTGAGTCAGCGTCACAGCGGGTATTGACGGATCACATACAATGGGGCCAGCTCCAGACTGTGGGTCAAATCCGTCGCCTATCTTCAACTCCTTGAATTTCTCTACCAGGAGCTACGAATCACACCGTGATCAACTCACTGTCACACGCCATGGGTGATTATGGTTCCTCACCGGAATGAACGTGTCGTAAATCGACGCCTGCACAAAGAGCCGCGAACCTGCTGTGCAATCCTGGCCAGTGTTGTACAGGATGCTGAGCGAGACCCAGTTCGCGGCTGAAGAGCAAAGATCAGTATTTGATACCACCCCGCCAACGGCTTCCCTACTACCTTGGTCGAGATCCGCGCTCTCAAAGACGATGTTCGGGGACTTCCCTCCCAGCTCCAAGCTGACCTGTTCCAGATACCGCGGAGGTCAGAGTTACGACCGAAGTATCTGAGTCTATGGTGAGACCTTACCTTCTTCAGGTTGCTCTTCCCCACGGCTTCCATAACCTTCCGGCCGGTGACAGTGCTGCCCGTCAATGCGACTTTGTCTACGTCCATGTGTGACGCAAGCGCCGCGCCACCGACCGAACCAAGTGATGGTACTGTGTTCACAACACCGGGCGGGAATCTGTGAAGCACGACACGTGTGGCCTGGTCAAAAAGGGTTGTTGCGGACAAAAGCAAAAGCAGACGCACCCCGCCTCAACGATCAGCTCGGAGAGTTTCTGTGGGCAGCGTAGTCAGTCCCGCGAAAAACGTGAGAGGGAGTGATTGTAGCAAGTTCGCGGACGCATGTCGGAAGACGGAATTACGAGGCTTACCAAAGCGGTGAGAGGGGTGATCTCGGATGGCTTCATGACAATCGTACATCCGCAAGCGAGGGCAGGCGCGACCTTCCATGTCCTGCCAAGAGTCGTGAGTTATACCGGATGTCGGGGTAGAACCAATGCAGCTTACCACATGCCAATAGGATAGTTCCATGGGATGCTGTCGCAGAAAGACAGGGTGATGAGCACAGAGCACACTGCAAGACGCGGGATATCAATATGTACTCACATCTGCCCACACACGCCGATAGGGTCGTGGCGCGTGAACGCGAACTTGGTTTTGTTGTCAACCTCGATCGTCTGTAGAGCGCGGTTAGCACCCACGCTTCAGGCATTCGCGGTACGGCACAATGACTCCCGCGATCGTTCTAGTTGCCGAAGACTTCGCCTCGGTGGGATGCTACTGCTACCAGGTGTGATAGAGTCCGCGAGTCCGCGAAACGTTACACACCTGTCCAAGGATCTTATCTGCCCAACCAGCATAGTAGCGCAGACATTTGATGCTTTCAGCGACGTCAATGTGCCTATTTGCAAAACGGTAAATACGCTTGTAGTTAACATGACAAGGGCAGTGGCAACTCACCGAGCAATCTTCACAGGCTTGCCGTTGTTCAGGGCTTCGAGCTCGGCAAGCTCCTCCGCGTCACGCTCGATGAGGTCGGCGAGTTTGTTCAGGAGCCGCTGGCGCTCCGCGCCGGTGACATTCTTACCCCACGTCGTCTTGAACGCCTGGCGAGCAGCAGAGACTGCTGCATCGATGTCTTTTGCCGAGCCTGTAGGAGTACAAGAGGTTGATTCAGGCACGTCCATGTTCACGTCTGAAAATTAAAGCACACCTGCGACGATAGAGCATATCACTTCCTCCGTGGACGGGTTGATACACCTGTATGACGGAAAAACACAGGCTCAGTATGCATTTCGCTTCTGAACATATAGCAGCGTATATCACGCATTTATGAAGAAACGTGCGCTTGTACGTACTCAATCTTCTCGCTCGAGTCGACAGAGGGCACAAATTCGTTGTTGATGAACAGGCCAGTAGGTATCGTGATCTTTCGTCCAGTAGCCGCTACGGTGACTGTCACTGGTTGAACCATGGTGTGTTGCAGATGGTGTGAGGAGGCGGAGCTGGAGGTGGTGATCGATAGGAAAGAGCAGTCGGTCAACCAAACGAGCCTCCTGGCCTATTTATGTTACACGGACGACCCTAAGCACAAAATCGAATCGAAGGGGAGAGCGTTGATTATACTTGCTATCCCAGCGCTGTATCTAGGGTTTTGGATGGTGGAAATGGGCGGTCAAATGATGGACGATGTACCCCCGCGCCCAAATTAGGTGCCCTATCCTGAAGCTTGACGTATGAGGGTCGACATAACACATTTCTTGCTCGCGCAGAGTGTTGTGATGAGTACGAGTCGAATACGTACGGCCCCAAAGCAGCCCTGGACGCGAGGATGTGGAACTGCATCATATCTATCTTTCCAGTGAGCGCAATGCCTGTCTATCTGAAGCGCATACAGAAACGCCTTGGGGGATCGAGAATGAGTCAAGCTCTTGAGGTAGGCGCACTCATAACTTACTTGTATAACTTAGAGTAACCAGTCACTGGAACTTGGGGAAAACACCGGGACGGTGTGCGTGGGGGCACAAAAACCGAACGAATGCTCATGATATCCCAGATGTCCGATCGCATGGCGTTGTGCTTAAGGTTGACCATCTACAGGTTGGGATACCTGGTTGGGATGAGTTTCCTACAAGGTTTCGTGCGAAGATGATTGATGGTAGGAGGATGAAAGGCGACGCATCCATTTACGGAAGTCTGAATCGCGCGTCTCTCTGGTCCTTCCAGGTCTGCCTTTCCCGGTCATCGTCCCTCGTTTTCTGAACATCTCAGAGTTACTGCTCACTCTTGGGGCTCCCTTGTATCTTAATACGCCTACACTGTCATGGTATTGAACACTAGTATCATTGCACGACACGTGTCGAACGCCAAAGCTCAGAGAGTCGTCAGGACCTGGTTCCGAATGAAATATCACTTGTTTACTGGCAGTACGAGGCTCTAGTGAGGATGGTCACAAAATTGGAGGTTACTATGCACTGTGCTAGATCCTTGCTCGAGATACGCCGCGAGATGAGCAGCTTGGACTGGGAAAATGAGGTGAGTACCGTACAGGACCTTCGGCCAGAGGCTCGTAAACCTACCCCACGCGCGGAGGTTGAAGACAGCCGTCCCACCCCGAACCTCCGGCATGCACGGTTTGTCCGTGCTTCATATATCCATCCATGGAACACAAGGCCAGAGTGTTTGTCATATTCTAGCTTTGTCTGCTCCAAAAATGGCTCCAACATGGACAGCTTCGTGGCGCCCAGTCAGCTGCGTGGTGCGCACGACCCACCATGCAACTCTGTTACTCACGACGACCTTCAGTCGTATAATTAACGTTTCTCCTCCCTACTGCTTGCGATGACAGCGACGATCATGTATCTGACGACAACAGTGCTCGCGGCATATCTAGTAGCGCCAGTGCGCGCACGTACCTTTACCGTGACCAACTCATGTCCTTTCACGATATGGTAAGCCAGACTGACATGCGTAACATTGAAAACGAATCTAATACATCATTCAGGCCTGCTGTAAGCATCGTGGTTTCTCCATCATGTGCACCGTAGTTCAGATTGACTACATCTTGTGGACAGATGTTCACCGACCTCACTGCCGGCACAGCCGTGCCTGATTTTCCGACTGGGTATGTTACGCAGCATCATGCAGTGCATTGTCAAACATAATTACACCATCTTACAGATGGGTGGCCCCGCCATCGAACTCAGTCACCTTCGCTGTCCCTGATAATTGGAAGGCTGGAAGGATATGGGTAAGCCCAGCCTCATTATTATTGCTCGCATTGACCAGGAAGTCTGACTGAACGGTATTCTGCAGGGCCGAAGAGATTGCGATTTCACGATAACAAGCGGCCCGACTTGCCTAGATGGGTGGTGCAATGGTGGGCTGTTGTGCGATCCTAGCACGGGCACGGTACGCACCTTGCGTTGCATTTCTGTATGCATCATACTCATTGGCGGCTTACAGGGGGTACCTCCGGCGACCGTCGCGGAATGGACTCTACAAGGAGATGGGAACCGCGACTTTTACGATGGTAGTGTGTTCTATGCATCAGAGACGCAGCGGTGGCTGACTTATTTCCTAGTGTCGCTGGTAGACGGGTACAACCTCCCCGTGGCGATCACAAATTCTGCGAATTGCCCCCTAGCAGATTGCCCAGTGGATCTGGGTCCGAATTGTACGCCGTCCTAGATTGGCTTTGCGGTCTAGGCTTACGTGTTCTTTCGCGTTAGGCCCAGCACCTATCCAGGGGCCATTTGACTCGTCGGGGTTCCCTGTGGGCTGCAAAAGCGCGTGTGCTGCTAACTTGGATGGCGACCCCAGTACGCACGCATGCATCTCACCTTGTGACGTTCCTACCTGACGCCGACGCCACTGCTTTCAGCCGACTCTGCGAACTGTTGCTCGGGGAGTCACAGCACCGCCGCGACATGCCCTTCATCGGGCGTTGAGTTCTACTCGTACTTCAGTACGTTCGCATGCTGTATGGCTTCAATGACGCATCACTGACACATCTCCAAAGAGGGAACCTGTCCGAACTCGTACGCTTACGCATTTGACGAATCAAGCGGGACCGCGCTCTGGACATGCGACTCTGGCCTGAATGCAGACTACACACTGACGTTCTGCCCGTACGTCCATCACAACGTGCCTTCACGAAACGTACAACTGATCACGCCCTGCAGGACCGTGACTGGGAGCTCGAATGCTGCTTCAGGGACGGTCTCCAACGTGCCGCCCTCAGCGTCAGCATTACCACCCACTTCGCAGTCTCCGCAAACCACTGCAGCGTCCGGTACGGGATTATCTGGAGTGGCTTCAACGTCTGCCATCGCATCGACCTCATTGCCTACCACAGGCGGGAGCGCCGCCAATATCACCGGGGCGGCTCATCCTAACAGCGGTTCCATGAGCTCACCTTTAGCCCTGTGGTTTACCGCGTTTCTTGCAGTTGCCCTCGTGTGGCGGGAAGCACTGTTCACTTGTTAGGATAGTATGGATGGACTCGCCGGACAGTTTGTATACTCGCGGGAAACATACCCGCTCTCGTTATAACGTGCATGATTTAACGCCCTCAGTCGCGGCCATGTCGACTCTCCAGGTGAAGGAATACTATCCGAGAACCCTCCTAGGTGAGTGCTGCACAGTGCATAGCAAACTCCGGAGTGGCGCTTCGCCAGTAAGATCAACAAAGCACCCACGGTCCCACGCTCCATAACAACTGCGGCAGCCTACTCCAGTAGAGACAACAAGTCACTACAGAAATTTCGAATCCTTTTCAAGTTGGTTGCACACGGTTGCTCATGCAGATTAGGGAGGTTAGGAAGCATCAGGTGCCATAACGTAAGTCGAGATCTACAGGCTACGCGCATCAGTTCTCACAGTCAAGGTCGTTGCATCTGACCACGTCGCAACGTTCAACTTGCAAATCAACCATGATGATAGGGCCGCACATTGACGCCTGAGCAGTTTCACCCCGTCTCGCAGCTCTTTCCATCGATATGGATACAAGACGGGCGTTTCGCGCGTCGGCCTGCAACGTGAACATACCTGTCAAAGCCGTCACTCTGACCATTCTCGCCCGTCGTGTGCCCCATCTATTCCCTTGCCAGCGAACTAAACGACGGCCGCGACAACCCTTCCAGCCTTCCCTACTGTCCCAGGAGTACTGCCCAGAATGCGACAGTAAGTATGATTTATCTGCACGAAGCGCCGTGTTCACTCACTCATGTTGTCTGGACAGATTCTACAGAGGAGGCTGAAATGGACCCTTCCACTATGAGCCAAACTTGCGTACTCTCACCAGATCAAGTTACAGCCCCGGTAGTGCTCTCGGACTCGAACGATGACCCCGGTCCATGTAAGTACGGTATGGTGCACCCACTCGGCCGACTGACGTCCGACCGATGATTACATGCAGCCCAGCGCGCACACGACAGCGCTAGCACCGCACCGGCACCAATACATCCCACTCAAGGCTTGGAGCCCGTTCCGCCCGAGAAGGGCCATATAAAGTCTCGCACATCATTGCGATCAGTTCACCGCCCACCACGGCGCGATCCGCCCACCTGGATGCCGCCACCGCCACCACCACCACCTCAATCGCCTCCCAGTGGTGCGTAACATCATCCATATGTGCAGCGTGTGTACGTCTGATTCATGTACGTGCACCGGACGTACACTTCCAGGGCGCCGCCGCCGCGATCCGCTCGCGCATCCTGCGGTCGTAAAGACCCGGATGAAAGCGGCGCAAGCCGCTTTCGCGGCTGAACGGCAGAGGTGGGAGCGGGACAGAACGACGATGGAGGCTGACCTCGCACGTGAGCGAGAAGTCGGACTGCACGAGGTCCCTAATGCGAGGAGGGACCGGTTGCGCGAAGTGGTGGCAAAGGATGAATGCTTCAAATTTGCGCTCGCGATGAGATCCTCATCGCGACCGACAATGTAATCATTGCTATGTATGCTGAGACGGCACAGATGCTAAAGGCTAGGAGGCGTTGACGGGATGTTTATAGCACTCGCCACCTCACACTTCCACTATAACAACCAAGTACTAGCACTTCTCGTGCGGCATGGGATTCGCCGCACTTCGTATTGTTCGGGAACTTGGATACACATCATAGCACGCTTCACATGTTCACGTCGTCGAAGAAGCCGATCATATTCTATTGCAAGACGCCAAAGAGATGTATTAACTACGAGCCGCGAATAGCATTACGAACAGTCATTCCAACACGGCGCCGTCAGATCGGACGCCCACGAACGAGCAACGATGAGTAAGACTAGGCGTTATGTGTGTATAGCAGACAGCATCGCGGTAGATTCCGCGTACGCGCGCACAATCGGAGTCGTCAGGGCGTGGGTCAGAGTAATAGCTACCATGCGAGATATCTGGAGTGAGTTCAAGTTCGACGACAAGGGAGGCGGAAGCAAGAGCAAGCGAGTGAGGAGGGAAGCGAGAGTGAGATGACAAGCGAGAGCAAGTGTGAGATGACAAGCGAGAGCGAGGGCGGAGTCGACGAGGGCCAAGCTGCATAACGACAGTCAGCTCATCGTCGGTAACGGGCGCCATCAAAGACGACATACCTTGCAAATGTTAACCCCTACAATGTGACGCGCGCGCCGCAGAACCCCTAGTGATCGGGGCGTAGTTCTGCGAAGCGCTCGTCACGAAGACCGTTGCAGGACCACCGTGCGGCGCACGATGACCGCGCGGGCCGGCCGCCGACGACTGCTTTTGCGCACGACACCAGCGCTGTGTGAGAACCAACGTCAGTCCGACGTCGACGGCATGCGCGCAGCGGGAGACGACGTACGCGAGAGGGACTCCGCCCTGCAATGCGACGCGCGGGTGGCAGGAGCCCTTGGATGGGAATGGGGCTGCGAGCCTGCCGCGCGCGCGTCGCGAGACCGTTGCGAGTCCATCGCGCGCGTTGCGGTGTAGCGCGATGGCTTGCGCGGGCCGAGACAACCACTGGCGCTACCTGAGAAAAGCGATCTGTCAGGACGTGTGCGACGGTGCATCGAAGTGGACAGACGTACATGTTTCGCACCGTGCAATGTGGGAGTCGGGCGAGGATTGACTGCAAGAAAGCGAATATGAGCGACGAGTTCGAGCAAAGGGGCGACATCACATACCTTATGCACTCAATCCCGCCCCTCGCGGCGGGATCGGAGGTGGTCTTGAGGCACGCATTCACACGAGGCCATATGACATTGGCGGCCGGCTGATTTCCATGGGGAGACGGCATAACTTGAGGGTCCGGGGGAACTTGCATGTGGCGGAGAGGTCTTGCGCATAAATAGGAATAATGATACTTGAGGCGGTGTCCTTGTGTGGCGTTGAGAGAGGCATGTTCGTGATGGAGGGGTGGCCGAAGCCAGGGCGGGTATGACGACGCTTACGCGACTACGAGTCGCGCGCTTGAAGTCAACATCCCATGATACCGGCCTTCACCTCCGAAGAGGATCCAGCGCGGCGCCTAGGACCGGCGATGGTTGTGTGCCCTGACGATACAGGAGCGCGCCCGCTCGATCCCAGGTTGGCGACGGAGGCGCACTTACCCCGCGTCGCCCGAGACGGGCAACCCAATGGAACAGGCCGGCGGCGCCCGCATAGGGGGCATCTGCCGTCGACCCGACCAGAGATCGTACCCGCTCGAAAGTACATTTGTACGCATGCTGCCGCGCCGTCCCTCGAGAGAGAGACGGGCGCGCTCCGACAGCCCCCTAGGGAGGATCGCGCGGGGGCCTAGGTCTGTGTGTTGTGCCACTCGACCCGGTAACCCCAGTCAGAGCGAGACGGACTAATGTCCGTCCGCGGTGCCGCAGCCGTGAGGCGCGGGCTTGGCAGGAGGGCCGCATATGGCGCCTCCTGCTTACCCTCGACGGGGAATTCTTGTGGTATCGCCCGTTGGGGCGCGCGAAGTCCACGTCGGGTTTGCTTACTGGTGAGGTGGGGCGTCAGCGACCGGGACGTGCTGCGAGCATTGGGACGGCGAAACACTTACAATCGAACGTTTTGGGTGGCGCCGCGTAGCGGGCTCATGGTAGAAACCCTGGATGTGACCTAGCTGGGTAGCGATGAGTACCGACAGGTTGAGGAAACGAAAACGAGTGAACGTACTGTCTCAAGATTAGCAGAGTAGTGTCCGAGTCGCCGACCCCTGTTGTGCGTCGCGAACCGTGTCAGTCGGCTGAGGCGTCGGGGTGGCCGAACGCCACAACTCACCTATGAGTTGGTGGTCGACGCTGCCGCGCCAGCCGTGGAGGCCGGCGCGGCTACTCGAGACTCTAGAGAGTACTCGAGCTCGTTGGTAGTGGTAGTGGTGGTGGTGGTCTGGAGGAAAGAGCAGCGAGCGAGCGAGGTTCTTATACCCCAGAGGGCTACCTCCGGGCCGTCGCCGCAGCGAAAAAAAACGCAGCTGACCGAAGCCCCGCGCCCGCCAACACAAAGGAAGTCCTCTTCTGAGGCGTCCTGTGGGAAGCTTTTTTGTCGTCCTTGGCTGACTTTCAAATGGGCGCATCGATGGCCGCTCGCGCGCGCACGGAAGAAGCATCTTCTGCGGAGGATGAGAGGCGGAAGGCGAGTCACCGATAGGTCCCGGGGGCACACTGCCGCGCGATGAGGCACAAGATAATCAGAGAAGCAGCGGAGAGGGCAGGAAACCGACAGGTGGCGGCGGTCTAGAGAATAACATGCGGTTGCCGCATGAGAGGCGAGGCGTAATTTGCATTCCGGATCGTCCGGCCAGGAAAATACAGCCTCCGAGGACGCAGATCGTCCAAATCGAGCGCGACAAGTTCTGGCCTCGACACGCCTGCGCCCCAGGATACTTGGCTTGGCATTGAGAGAAGATCGCGAGCTTGACAATTGGCACGGTCTCGTGGTCAGGTAGATGTTGCTGGCATCGATGAGACCGAACCCCCGATGTCGCCGCGGTGTTTGGCACTGTTTATGCGTATGGTGAGCTGACATTTCTCCCTTGTTTGAGTCGGTCGCATGCCTCAATCAGTATCATGGTTGATCTATATCAGTTCGCGCACTGCATACAGTGGGCCTAGGTCCGGGGAACAAACGCGACACGCTGAGGCGAGCGCGAATAGCTGGAAACCCTCCATAAATTACGACGAAACCGCACGACCACAAGACAGGACTCGGAGGGCAGTAGCACATTGGCAGGCTAGGGGTGGCTCATATTGAATTACCTCCACTAGTTCGTCTGGGCGTAGGTGTACTCGGTCTTCGCAAGGCCAACCTGGTTGTTGCCGATATCGTATGTGGCGTAAAACCTTTCGAGGAACGACATGCCGTTGATGAAGTCGAGCCCTTGTTTCGATTCGGAACCTAGGTCGGCAACGATGAGGTAGATGCCGTCCGGGGTGCCGTCAATGACCGTATTGAGCTAATGGTGGGGTCAGAGAACCGCGTATAGTGGATACACTGTACATACCGCACGCGGCCATATCTGGGCATTCGGGGAGAGATCATAATTGATCTAATCCGGAGCACAAAATAAGCGACCAAGTCATTCCCGCGGATGGATGAGAAGTCAGAAGAACTCACGCCACCGATAATGAAGCGCAGAGGCTTCAATTTGTCGTACTGCGCCGCTGTGATACTAAGAAGCCCGGTAGCGTCGTCCGGAACCGCTCCAGTCGCGGCTTGGTACTCCTGGAACGCGTCTACGAAAACGCTGAGTAGGGCGTCGCGGTTGCAGTGTGAGAGACGCACCGGTGGCAATGAGAATCAGGGTTGTGCCGGTGTCGAGAATACCCGCGGTGGTGTTCAAGATATTCTGCTCGCCGTACATGATCGACTGGTCATAACCAACAAATTCACTCGCCGGAGAGGTCGTTGTGAGGGGTCTGGCAAGTGATTCCAATGTTAGTACATGCGTCACTGCGATGCTTTGCAAGCGTAATCTGTTGGCTTACACATATGCTAATTCCCCGACAAATTTACTCTGGTCGACGCCGCCAAACGTGAGCTCGCCGTTCTTCTGCGCCAACTCCTGCGTAGGTTGAAAGGATATGCCGATTTCCTTGTGGTCGAGAAGTTGCATGTTGTATGCATTGTCCGTCACCGTAGGAATGGACTCGGTCGGGGAATCCACGAGCGAGCCTAGATAGGGGAATTGAGTTCTCCAGTTAATGTCCTGCGAGATCATGATGCAGACTTACCAACTGTAAGATCTGTGGGACCGATGCTAGAATACTGTTGAGTTCGAGTCAAAACGAAAAACGGAAGGCATCATACCCGAGGATGCCGTCCACCCCCTCGAACCCCTCAGCAAACGAAGCTACGCCGATAGATTGGTTCGGAATGGTGAGGCCATTTGCAAGGGTTATCGTGTCGATGTATTCCTGACCTATATCATGAAGTCATGTACTAAATCGATCGATCACGGCGGATATACATGCTCTTACCGATGAACGCCCCGCTCCCGTACGTGACCGACTACATGATCTTGAGCTTCAGACAGCGAGAAACACGGAGTCATGGTTCGTGCTCACCACAACCTTTCCTGTGGGTCGCGAGCTAAAGGTGGGAATATACTCCGTGTTGGCGCCAATCCAGGTATTTGAGCTACCCGTATCCACGAGGAGGTGGTCTTGAACCACCAGTATAACAACATCAACCACCGCTATGCACACGAGCGTAGGTTAAAACCTCACATAAAGTTGGTGGGTTGCCGATCGTGACCTAGACGAATGCTTGAGCGACAATTCAGACGATATGCAAGAAGAGACCAACATCAACGACATAGCTGACGGTCTGGTCCGTCGCATCGACATTGATCGCCTTGCCGGCCGAAGAACTGGCAGGCGCAAACCCGGCGCCGTGCGTGTGCCGAGATCGCAGCTTGGTAGCCCTCGCACGCGCCTGGTCGAACTTGACGATGTTCGCGGAGCCCGTGTTATTGAGCCGCTTCGCGACCTGGAGCGTTATGGGCGATAACGCGCTCAGTCGGTCGGGCGTGACGTCCGCATCGGAGAGCGATGGGAGGCCTGACGCATCTGAAAACGGAGGGAGGGGGGATGCAGCTGAAAGAGTGAGCGTGAGTAAAAGAGTGACTAGGCTGTTCGTAAACATCGTGGCGAGGCGGCGGGAGAGGGAGGGGGAGGGGACGGCGAAGAGAGGGGGAGAGAACCGGAATCCACAGAGCTGCCAGTGTTCTGTTATATACCAACCATGGATGTGAAAGGTGTTGTTCGGATCGATATCATCCGAGTAGGTGCTCGAGTCCACTAACTGCTCTGCAAGGTGGTGCTCGTACTTACACATGGCGCACAAGCATACCGCCTAAGCAATTAGATCTTTAGACGTACATGAAACATACGATGCACGAATACAGACCCGCACATGGCTGCTCTTCTGACGACACAGTCGCCGTTGTACATGTAGACGTGTGGAACCGAACCAAGTTCAACAAGCGCCCTGTGTGTTAGTGTGTGACGGTAAGACCATCCCGAAGCGGCCGCCTCGCTCGACAGGCTCCTGAGCACATTTCAACCTCCATGATCGGAATGTTTGAACATGTTCTAGACCAAGCACTCTCTCGACCGACATCCAGGGCTGTGCGTGCATGCGTGTTGTTTTTTGATACTACTAGGAAGACTACAATGCAAGTAACATCAAAGCGTTCATCATCATCATCATCATCACAGAGGTGCATGGGTGGCTATCGAAGACGGGGAAGGCAGAAAAAGCAGCTCAGATGCTAGGGGAGAGAGAAGGAGAAGTTCGGAGTGCAAGCTCGTCGGAAGTTCGGGGGAGAGGGGAATTACGCCAAACGGCAAACAAGATCGACGACCGGACGCGCGAGCGGGAGAGGGGGGCGGCAAAGGCGGGAATAAGGCGTGTGCTGGTAAAATTGTCCATCTCTGCAGTGGAGAAAGGCTATGTAAAGTCCGGGTGATACAGGGCGCAGACGACGGGGGGAGCGGGCAAGGGTGCGTCAAGAGCATACAATGCAGCCTGTCTATGATGTGATGATGTTGGGGCGTAACTAAGGTCCATCAAATGCTCTGACATATAGTGCAGTTGATATGCAGCGACTGCCGGAATATTAGGGCTGGTGGGAACGGTGGTCAGTATGGGCCCGCCGAGAAGAATGAGTCCACTTACGCAGGACAATCAACGCCGCGAAGATGGCAATCGCCAGTATGAAGACGAAACCATACTTGATGACGATCCACCTGCGCTGCCTCTTCTGCTTGATGGAGTACAGCGGGGCGCGGATCTGTTTCGACGGACGCAGCCAGACTACACACGAAATCGTCAGCGAGAGCGTAAAACATCCTTGCACAAGAGCGACTTACAGAGCATCATCGAATGGAAACGGTCGATGTAGGGTATGATAATCGGGGGCGTGAGGATGAAGAGGAGAAGGTGGCCGATCAGGAAGTCGGAGCTCCAGAGCGACAGCTCGATGATCTTCACGATGAACTCGCGCGCCGGCTGGGACATCGCCGACGACCCGAGGCCGCGACCGTACCACTTCCCGGTCCACCAAGCCCGGTTCGTCTCGTCGTGCTTGAACTCACGCGAGAGGAAGACGGAGATGAGGATCTTGTGCAGCGCGCGCTGGATGAAGATGATCGCGATGAGACCGAGCACGGCATGCGCTACATTCCACAGCTCCAAGAACCACTGCAACGATCGTTAGTCGGGACCACAAGAAGCAACACGAAGACTTACGAAGAACTCGAAGAAGGCGATCATGCCAACAACTCCCAGCGTGTGTCCCAGGAATGCCATCACCGAGCCGAACTTGGGGAACGGCGTGTCAAGCATGGGTCCCAAGAACAGCGAGAACATGAAGAGCACAAGCAGGATCGCAGCATTCCACACGATCGGTCCAATGGCCACGACGGCAATACGGATGAGGGGGCTCGCCGGCTGCTTCCCGTCCTTGTCGGGGAAGGACTTGACGAACATGTACGCGATGACGAAGAGGACGGCCATGATAAGCGGGAAGATGACCTCGGAGAAGATGACAGCCCGCCACTTCGCGCGGGGCACGTCGCCAGACAAACGCTCGGAGGGGTGACCGAGACGCTTCTTCTTGTATCCTGTGATCATCGTGCGAGAGAGACGACAGTAACCGATCCACGAGTTGGCGTGAGCACGCGAGTTGCCGCGGTTCATCCAGCGGAGGAATTCCCTGCAGCCCACGTCAGCGAGGGCGCGAAAAGTAACTGGGAGCGTACTCACCTGTAGTCGATCACGAAGTCCGCCGCGGAGAACTGGTGCGGGTTGAACAGGAAGGGCGAAACGCACAGAGCAAGAATCGACACCCAGAAGTACGTGATCCACCCCGTCCAGATCGTCAGCGTCACATACAACAGCATCACGAGCGTGCGCATGCCGAGGTAGATACTGGGCCCAGCGAAGCGCGAGTATAGGATGGAGAACGATATTCTCGTTGTCGCGAAACCACGGCCAGTCGCGATGTACCGCGCACCACCGAAGGTCAAGTTCGTGATGATCGAGTGGGACGAGATCTGCGTGGAAAACACTTCGAACGCGGGGGAAAGAGACCCGAAGTGCTTCGCGAGACGAATGACGGCCTTGACAGTTCCACGTTCGACGAGCTCTGTAGATTCAAGTGAGCGAAAGGGGTGAACAAGACAAACTATGAGGCTTACCCTGCAGGAATAGAGGGAGATACGCGATCATGAACACGAGGAAGATACTGATGATGCAGTGGTCGATCCACTGGAACGCAGGGGTAAGGTTGTAGCAACCCGTAGTTCCGATGAACTGTCCCGAGGCCGAGTACTTGCAAACGTCCAGCTGGCCATTGAGCGTACCAAGGAACACCACTGCACATTCGAAGTTAGTGGCTGAAGGACCAGATTCACGCAGAAGCTACTCACTGGTGATGACGAATATCTGCACCGACAAGATGACGAGCATGTTGTTGATGTGGAATCCGGGGTGACCATAGTAGAACGTCAAGAAGCGGTCGATCGGGAGCTGCGTGCCGAGGTAGTAGTACTCGCGACTGAGCATCTGCTCGCCCATACCCGTGCCGATCTTCGTCTGGAAGTTCAGGATCGTCCCAAAGCCGAGGTCACGACCCTTCCCGCACTGATAGTATTCCGTGTGCTTGATGCGACCGCCACGTCCGAAGGCGTTCATGCCGGCGTAGATATCCTCGTTCAAATGCAGACCCTTTTGCGCCTTGGAGACACCGCCACGCGTCGTCATGTACAGAGCGTTAAGGAAATCGGGGTGACCGTAGTGGAGCTTGCCGCCGATCCATGCGAGTGACCGAGCCGCGAGGGTACCGAACGTTTGTTCCTTGCCAGCGGCGAGGTCACCGAGAATACCGATGTTCTCCGAGAAGATATACTCGCGCGCACCGACGATGGCAATGGGCGACTTCTTGAAGTCCTTGTGGCCCCACTGCGCATACGGGCTCTGGCTCGAGACGTTGTACTCCTCGAACTCAGCGAGAACGTTCCTGATCTTCAGACATTCTTCGAGGTAGTTGTCCTGGTTGGCGTCGATGAGCTGAAGATACTCGCCGCGGTAGAAGATAATTGCGTGGTTCTGGTTGTCAGATTTGCCGTCGCCGAGGATAGGGTTGCCAGGGAGTTCGATGCGGAACTTAGGCTTCCGACGACCGGTCTCAGCGATGAACTCAGAGTGGCCGTCGATGAGCGCCGAGAAGATGCGCGAGTCGCCGCCCTCTTTGCGCGGGGGCTCCTCCTCGAGGTAGGCGATCTGGAGGTCCGGGTATGCACGGAGCAAGAACTCCGCATTCTCCTGCTCCTCGCGGTTGAACTTCGAGTACCGCTGCATCGAGACGACGAACTTGAACTTGCGGCGCGCCATCCGCTCGAGCTCACGCTCAAGTTTGTCGGTGTTACCGCCGAACAACTGGACGACCTCCGGGTTCTCCACGCGGTAGAGGAGCTTGATAGCCTTCGAGTAGTTCATCATGCCGGAGACCGTGCGATAGAGGGTCTGCGCCCGCAGCGATGCCCAAATACGCGTGCGCAGTGTGAACTCCGGAGCGGCAGACTTGAAACCGATGCAGTAGAACGGCAGGTCGTCCGCCTTCGACTGAGCCTTCTCGTCGCCAAAGGGACTTGAACCGTTGTACATCTGCGACTCCTCGGCCAGAATCTTAGTGTCCTTCACGAAGTTGTCCCACTCGACAGGGTGGAGCTGCTTCAGGTACTCAAGGAGCGTAACGCGGGTGTTCTGGTCCTCCTCACGAATGATCTCACGGAGCGAGAGAAGGATCTATGAATAAATTGTTGTGAGCGACGCATCGTGAGATATGGACTATATGCGCACCTTCTCGCTATAGTGAGGCGTCAGAATTGTGAACGTGGGCATCGCATCAACAGGCAGGGGCTCGGGGACGGCAGTAGTAAGGGACTGCGCGAAGAACGAGATACGCCGCTCCGCCTCGCTACCGGGTGTGAAGAATTCGCCGCGGAAGCCCTTCTCACTCTGCGAGATGAAGAAGGCCGGCGCACGGAGACTGCGACGCCCATCTTGACCGACGTCAACCTGGTGGTACAGAAGCTTCTGGACGTGCTCGATGGAGAGCAAGTGTTCGCGGTACATGGAGATGATGATCGCGTTCCAAATTTGCGAGACAAGGACCTATATTTCACACGTCAGCTAACATGTCTCCACACGGCACGATATCTTACCTTCGGCTTGTACTTGGTCTCCATGTCCGCAGTGGCAAGGATCTTCGAGTAGATCCGCTTCGGGAGCCTGGTGTAGATGTCCTTCCAAGGGGTCCAGATCGACAAACCGAGCGCGAAGGACCGGCCAATGCTGAAGACAGTATTCCAGATAATCCACCAGAGGAAGGTATCCAGGAAGAACAGGACGAGATCCATCAAGTACATGATAGTCAGCGTGAACGCTGCCTGGTTCCGGCAGAGCGCGTTCCCGAAGTACTTGTCGTTACAGCCCTGTACCTGCATCCCGACCATGACGCGAATGGGGTTCTTGAACGACAGCGTTAGGAAGAAGTATGACTCCGTGAACTTGCAGCCAAAGACGAGGAACCAGAGCACACAAGAGGCGAGGCGCGCCGAGGGCTTGAGGGATGGGTAACTCGCAGTGAAGGTTTGGCTGGCAAGGTACTTCCGTGACTTGCCAGCTACGCGGTCTCCAAACATCCGGCCAGAAGGCAGGATAGCGAAGAGAAGTGTCGCAACAACAGCAATGAAGAACTGCACGATACCTAGGATGAGCGCCAAGGATCCACCGGGGGAGGAACTCTCGGCAATCGCAATGTAGAACGTCGGACCAGCTGTGAGAGCGAGGGTAACACACAAGAACAGTAGTCGTCGTGTCAGGTGGGAGGTGTTGTTCCAGGTAGTCGGGATGTACGAAAACTCGGCTAGCGTAGCGCAAATCATGATGATACTCGCAATGGCACCACCCAATGCTGTGGCGGACCAGCGCATGGCGGCGTGCTGCTCGCCCTTGTAGATCGTTGGGGAGTTGTAAGCCGTGTAGAACCAGTACATGGAGATGTGGATGACCCATATCCGGTTGAAGTTGACGAGCAAGTGGCCGAAGGAGCGCTTCTCGTAATACGTCTTGAAGAAGACGCGATTCCAGTCGACGCGGTCAAACTTCATGAACCGTTGCGATGGTGGAAGGTCAACCAAACGGGTCTAACGGGATATGAGCGTTGCGTACAATTTCTTTCAGATTACGAGCATACCTTGTCCGTCAGAACGATACGAGCGATGCCCTCGGGGTACCAAAAGAGCTGGTTGACGTCGTCGTACCCAATGATCTGGTCGTGATCGCGCTCCTTCCGGACGAACTTGCCGTCAACGACCTCGTAGCCTTGGTCCCGCATGAAGCGATACAATGGCTTCACCACGGCGTGGAGGTATAGTCCCTCCGGCACAGGGTCCACCCGGTTCTGACACTCGGGCGATCGGTAGTAGTCGTCCGCACACTTGAAGATGAAGCATAGACACTCGGGAACGAATCGAACCTGAGCTGCTTCGCCCCACAACAGCAACCATAACGCGATCTGCCGCATGCGGTCGTACTGGCTCATGTTGTTCATAGCTTGTCGCCATCTGTCAAGAGCGCTGTGCAACTGCTTCTCCGCAGCCTTGTGGCCCTTGGTTTTCCGCTTCTGCGAACGAAGGCGCTGGAGACCGGGGTTCTGAGTCTGGCCGATGGCGTCGTCTAGGTCGAGCTGCGCTGCGAAATACCACTTGCGGTAATTTGCATGTTGACCCCCGATGTAATCCGCGTGGAGGGTTAGAAGGGCCTGGTTTGGCGACATGCGAGATGCGCGGCTGTCCAGGAGCTGCATTACAAAGTCGAACTGCGAAACGAGCGATCAGCAGGTGTCATTGGCGGCCTCAGCGCCCCATGAATCGGAGAATGGACCAGGCCGGACGGACGGGCGGGCGCGTTGACTCCAGAGCGTGCAATAATGCATCACAAGCCATGGCCAGACATAGCCGCCGTGAGAAATAGAGAATACACACCATGTTTCGCATGGAGTCGCGCTGAAAACCAAACTTCTGGGTGAGGTCCAGGAAGATATCTTCAATTTCTTCCTTGGAGAGCGGGATTTGTCGCTCGGAACTCCATGCGGGGTATGGTTCTCGCACAGACACGCCGTTGTGGTCTATGAACGTCGGGGTTGAAGACTCGGAGATGCCCATGCGGGGAGGCCCGAGGGACTCTGTCGACGGGATGTACTTTTGGCCGTACACATCGACGTCCGAGTCGGTGTCCGGTTGGGCTGCGGGATGTCAGGGCCGCTGACGAGCGGAGAATGGACAGCCGAGGCTCACCGTAATCGTAGGCGCCGCCCTGCTCGTAGTACCGGTCTTCCTCGAGGTTGCTCGCGTCGGAGCCATACGTGTCGCGGCGGCCGTACTGGTCTATATGGTCGTCTTCATGGTCGTAGTATCGATGGGGCTCCGGCATCTGAGGGTTGTGGAAGGGATCGTGGGGGTCGGAGGACGGAGGGGAAGGAGCGATGTACATGCCCTCCTGACTGCGGGGGCCACGAGCGGCCATTGTGTCGTCTGACTCCCGTGTAGTCTGTTCCCTGGAGGTATGAACGGAGGCTGAGGGGGACGTCGAGGATGAGGAAGGGGGGGTGGAGGACGTGGAAGGCGGTGAGGAGCGAGCCGCTGCGGGCGGCGAAGGAGTGTGAGAGGCTGAGCGCATGGTCTCGGTGCGTCACGCCGCCAGACTCCCACCCAGCCTTTTTACCTTTTATGGGCGTTTCTGTGGAGCTTCCCAGCCGCCGTCCTACCCCAAACAGGCAACCATCTCGCACTTGGCTCCTCCTTCGAAGTTTTCGCACATATGAATCAGCGCAAGTCCTTTTCATAGCTGGGACCTGCAAGACTCAGCCGCGAGGGAATATCAGTGTCTACCTAACATCGAGTACGGCAACCCTCCACCTCCAGCGCATTACTATGCATCGCAGTCAGCAACATAGACCATGCCCACGCACGCAGCGCCGGCCAGCAGAGTTCGGGACTCGGCGTTGTATCCTCCTCCCTCACCTTCGTGGCTCGGTGCGATTATTGAACAGCGTGCGGCCCAACGCCGACAGATAAGAGAGGGGCGACAGGCCTCCGACCGCTTTCGCACCGACATACACTGAAGCACCTGGCCCTGCAGCCCAGTGGAAACGACTCGGGAGCTCCCTTCCTGGACCAACGGCATGAACTCTGGAGTCTCGGCACAGCTGGAATGGGCGCAATTCCAGGTTATCGGGCGAGAACCAATGCTTAAAGTGCTCGAGGGCGGTAGTAAGTGGGCGGTTCCCCATCCCGCTCCGTATCAGTGCAAGAGAAGCCTGCAGGGTGCATCGGAAGTGATAATGGACATGACTTGGAGATATCTTGAAACTTTCAGTCTATCATCCGGTTAATCAGAGCCAGTCGAGTCGTACCAACTAGGGCTATGAAAGAAGCTTAGCTCACGCGTATCACAGAGGATTCTGTCGTAAGCAGCATGAGCGTATACACAACATAGAATTATCTGAGACGATTGTAAAAGGTTCGGGCAACTTTGGGAGGGCATGCCGCATGATATATATACAGGATACAAGAGCACTGCAATGTACAACATGACCAAAACCAGCAATGGTAGTATACAGAGGACGTCGAGGGAGCGTCATGGCAAATCGAAGAAGAACGGGAGCGACGCCCAAAGATACTGCCTAATACCTACGATTTTTGCAGTGATGGCGCGTGCGCAGAGATTGCAGACATGGAATTGTGCTTCGTGAGCTTCCACCATCGGCATGACGGCGCGCCACTGCTCGAGCGGCCTGCGAGCGTTGCGCAAGCTGCCAAGTAGAAGTGGCGGCGTGAAGGACGCCCATAGCTGTGCTACGCCCGCCATACAGAAGTGCGGCGGGTTCGTCGGTTGCTGGGGGAACGTGGGGATCTCGACCGCGCACGCGACGTGGGCGGCGCGGAGGCGTTCGATGCCCACGACGAGGCGCTCCACGTCAGCAGCCAAGAGCGGCGCGAGGTGGTGTCCCAGCGACGAGCCGCCAAATTGCCACGTTGTGCAGCTGAGGCGGTAGAAGAGCGGGAAGAGCAGGTCCGTGTCGTGGTAGTTGCAGGCGCGGAGCAGGGCAATCACGCTCGCAGGATGCACGATCGTGTCTTCTTCGGGGACAGCGGGGGGAACTGGGCCACCGGCCCCTTGCGCCGCGGGCATGTCCGCCGCGCTTTTGCCATATGCGCCTCCGTATATTCTGACCATCCGAGCGCGGAAATCGCTCTCTTTGGTGTCATGCTGCGCAAGCGTGGATGGCCATTCGGCGCGGAAGCGCGCAATGATGTCCTCGCATGGGCGTGGAATCTTGTACTTTGTGGCCATCCGCAGGATGTTGGCGAGGGTGGGGAATGTCTCCACGGTCAGATCGTCGATATCGATACGCCTGCAGTCGGGACATGGCAGTAAGTTCTCGAATGCTTCACGCTCGAGGGAACAAGAGCGACTGACAGACCGTCGTAGATAACGTTGACCAATGCTTCCACTTCCTCTGGCGTCTCCCCCATCTCGACGTGCAACAGTCCTCGGAACCGCCCATGGGGCTGCTCGAAGAGGTCGCGAAATACGGGTGAATGCTTGGAAAGCAGCGATTTATGCACGCAGAACAGGGTCCGTCCGGTTCTGAGGATGACGTTGCCGTCGTCGAAGTAGAGAGTAGCGTGCTGGGGGGCTCCTCTTCCATGCACCACCACCTGGTCGCGATTTCCCACGGTCTGGACTTGAGCCATCCAACCGTGGGGGCCTGTGGGTGCCATAACCGGACAAATATACTGAAGAAAGAAGTGAATGTGAAGCATCGCTTGACCTGGCAAATGCATGAAGCTTGAAGAACGACACGAAGGGAGGCTGGGGTGTTGGCCGTGTGTACTCGAAAGAGAATGGTTGAGTGCGAACCCCCCCCTGCAAAATAAAGGTACGCATGACTCGGATGGGAAACGCGGAAACGACTGTCGGTCTCCAGAGACCTGCCTCCTAGGAGTGCACAAAGGGATAAAAAACCCTAAGACCCAGGGAGTGGCGATGAACGAGAGCCCTACTGCGAGGGATGGGACGACGTTGCACGCGATCGCGTAAACGAGTACGAGCGCCCAGCGCATATTCGGTTGCGGGCATAAGTAGCCCTGAGCGCGAACGCAGAGTGAACATGTGACAGACACCGAGCCATAGTGCACCGAACGGTGTCGAGCTACGAAATGTGAAAGCATGGCCACGCACAAGGAACGCCAGAACCCGGTATCTGGCGCCCCGTGAGTCAATTGTGGAGGGACGAGCGCGGAGAACATGCACGGCGAAACATAGTGGAACCTGCCCAAGTGGTCACCGGGAAAGGCGAATACTCTGATACAGAGCCTGAACAGAGGCTGCTCCAGGGCGAGGGGGCGAATCTGCACTCCACAATAATCGCAGCTGAGCGGCACTGTCTCTACCCAGTGAAGGTGTCTCTGACGGGTGACTAACCTGATGGACTGTTAACCCATGAGCCGAAACCCACTGTGGGGCGTGCATTAATATTTCTACTAGATGGGGCCAGAACGACGCCCAATACACCCGCTTGGTCGTATGCAGCATGTTAGCCCCGTGTGCCACCCTGGAAGCTCCCCAACGCCTACGCTGTGGAGAGTGCTGGATGGAGATAGCGTCTGCAGACGGAGACAACATCCTCAGCCTGGACACGGGCGGAGCCGGGTTCCTACTCGCACTCTGCGAGAACCCCATGGCAAGATGGGTATGCACACCACTGCATAAATGTGATAGCGCCAGAGCTCATCCCTGATGAAGCAGACTGTGACCAGATGGCCACGACTAAATGCCAAAAAGACGCGCTGAGTTGAGCACAATAGAAGGGGAACAGAGGATGGTAAACAGAAAATGAAAACAAAATGTGAAATGGAAACAAATGGTGAGTATGCACAAAGTAAGAGGTGGACGGTATACAGAGTATATTATGCGACAGACAGCAAATAAACGAGTGGCGGAAGCGAACAAGAAACGACAAGCGGCGCAAGCGAGTGCGGCAAGCGATGAATGACGAATAAGCAGCAAGACGACAAACGCTGAATGATGAATGGCGAACAACAGACAACGAACACCGAACAAATCTAGTGGATGGACAAAAGAAGAACCACTATCGAAAAGTGACGGGACAAATGGAATGCATATGAAGAGTAAACGGGGAAGCAAACGGGACAACCGGTAATGTGAAGATATGAAGTGACGCTATGCATCAGAGTGGCACCCGAAAAAGCGGCAGAGGACGAGCATCTGCGGGGAAGAACACCAAAGCGAATATGCAGCAAACAGGGAAGCCACAAAGGAAACAAAGTGGAAAAGCAGTAAATAAAACAATGGCAGGGAGTAATGTAGAAGTGAAATGAAGGTGGAAATACTGAAACAGAACAAGAAGCGAAGGAGAATTAAAGAAGGAGAGTGGGATGGACCAAGAAGAAAGTGGGACTAGGGAAAAGTAGATGAATACTGGCCACAACTGAGAACAAGAAGGGACAGATGATCTGCCAAGCGAGTAAGAGAAGAATGACAGAATTTAGAGCAAGGGAGAGTTGGAAAGTGGCAAGCGAATAACAGGCGACAAAGAAGGGGAAGAGAGCAAAAGCACTAAGACGGTAGAGGAACTACCGTAGACGAGCAGGGGAACAAATAAAACAAGTGAAGGGAGAGTGAACAACTGGGGCAAAAGATGATAACATGAAAACAAATGGACAAGTAAATTAAAGATGAAAGCTGTGAGTAAGTGAATCGTGGGACAGGCTGAAATCCTACTGGTAAACGCACCTGCAATAGCTTTGAAATAGATCTCAAATCTGGGTGCACATAGAAGAAACAGGGGTGGGAAGATAAGCGACAACTGGTGAAACAGTATAAGTACCACACCGAACGGAGGGTGAAATGGCATGCACCCACGCCATGTCCTCCCCCAACACTACTCTGAACATCATCTTTGCCACCAAAAGAGGCTCAGCCCCAAGACAT